>RJWM01007332.1:0-78825 GCA_004363535.1 Dasyprocta punctata
AGATAACGATGCGCAAATTGCAACCATTGTCAAGCTTCTATCTTCCGGTTTTGTAAACCTGCAATGTTGTGTATTTACGCTAGTTGTTTGCTTGTCTCCTTTGCTTGTTGTTTTTACTATATATGTCGTTTTTTTGTTGTTGTTGTTGTAGTTTTTGTTTGTTTTGTTTTTCTTCGCTCAAATAAAATTTAAAAAAAAATGATGGAGACAGAAAATACCCAATACAGAAAAGAAATGGAATCCATGAAACAGATCCAAATAGAGATCCAAGACATTAAAACCTCCACTGAAAGCATACACAACAGACTGAATGAAGGAGATGATTGAATATCAGATACTGAAGTCAGAATTACAGCTAGTGATTGTGAAAAGAAAGACATCTTTAAAATAGCAAGAAATGAAAAATCAACCCAACAGCTACAAGATGACACAAAGAAGAATAGCGTAAGATTGATTTGGGTCAATAAGAAAACTGGAGACAGTGAAAAAGCCGTTAAAACTCTTCACAGAAATAATGGCAGAAAACTTCTCAAGCATAGATTAAGAATTTCACATACAGCTATAACCAAAATAAAACTACATCAAGACATAATAATCAAGATTCCAGAAATCCAGCATAAGAACAGAATATTAAAAGTTATTACAGAAAAGAAACAGATCAGCTAAAAGGAAAGTCCATCTTATTAAAGTAGACTTCTCAACAGAAACTCTCAAATCAAGAAGAGCTTGGAGTGAAGTTTTCAAGTCCTGAAAGAAAACAACTTCCAACCCAGATTGATATACCCTGTTAAACTATCTTTCAAAATTAATGGAGAAATAAGATATTTTCCTGACAAAGAACAACTGAAGAAATTCATGACCATCAAACCAACCCTACAAAGAGTACTGAAAAATATTCTACAAAGAGACAAAAATGACCACAATTCTAAGAACAACAACAGAAAGAAACCACCAGGCAGCGAATATATCATGACAAAGGAAAATATCATGACAAAGATAAACCAAACATATCAGTTATAACCATCAATGTAAATGGCCTCAATCAAAAGAAATCAATGAAAAGAAACAGACTGGCAGAATGGATCAAGAAACAAGATCCAACAATATGCTGTATAAAATAAACACATCTAACTCAAAAAGAAATTCAGGGACTGAAAGTCAAAGGATGGAAAGTAGTCTTCCAAGCAACAGGAACCCAGAAAAAAGCAAGGGTAGCTATTCTGTTTGCAGACAGTGTGAACTTCAACCCAAAAATGATCAAAGGAGATAAAGAAGGTCACTACATACTACTTGGGGGAAAACTTCAAGAGCAAGAGATAACAATCATAAATATGTATGTATCAAATATGGGAATGCACAACTATATGACAGTTATTAACAGACATGAAAAATCAAATAAGCAATAACACAATTGTAATGGAAGACCTTAATATCCCACTGTCACAAAAAGATAGATCAACTAGACAAAACATCAGCAAAAAAAACATCAAAATTGAACCAAATCTGTGAACAAATGGATTAAGTAGATGTTTTCAGAGTGCTCCACTCAACATCATCAGAATACACAGTCTTCTCAGCTGCACATGAGACATTCTCTAAAATGTACCATACACTAGCCCTCAGAACATGCTTACGTAAATGCAAAGGAACTGAAATATCCCTTGCATATTATCTGACCACAGGGCAGTGAAATTGGAAATTAATGGCAAAAGAAACTGAAAAAACTTCATAATCACATGAAAATTAAATAATACCCTCCTAAACAACCACTAAGTCACAGATAAAATTAAAGAAGAAATTAAACAATACCTACAACTAAATGAGAATGCAGATACAACATACCAGAACTTATGGGACTTAATAAAAGCAGTCCAAAGAGAGAAATTTATAGTGCTGAATTCTCACATCATGAAAACAGAATGAGCACAAATAAACAACATAATGTTGCACCTCAATCTTCTAGAAAAAAGAAGAGCAAGACAAGCTCAAACCCATACAAGGGAGGAAATTATAAAGAACAGAGTAGAAATTAATGCAATGGAGACTAAGAAAACAATACAAAGAATTAATGAATTGAAGAGTTGGTTCTGTGAAAGGATAAATAAAATTGATAAACCCTTATCCAACCTTACCAAAAAAAAGAGAAAAGACTCAGATTCATGCACTGAGGAACAAAAAGGATGAAATCACTACAGACCCTGTGGAAATTCAGAAGATCATCAAGACCTACTTTGAAAATATGCACTTTCATAGGCTGTAAAACACAGAAGATATGGACAGATTCCTAGATACATATGAATTACCAAAGCTGAATCAAGAAGACATAAAAATCCTGAATAACACAGTATCAGCTAATGAGGTGAAAATGTAATTTAAAACTTAACAACAAAGAAAATCCCAGGTCCTAACAGATTCACTACTGAATTCTACAAGAAATTTAGAGAAGATTTAATGCCTATACTCCACAAACTCCTTAATGAAATTGAAAGGGAAGAAATACTCCCTAACTCAGTCCTGGAGATAAGTATTACCCAGATACCAAAACCAGAGAAAGACCCAAACAAAAAAAAGAGAACTACAGGCCAATCTCCCTAATGAACATAGATGCAAAAACCCTCAATAATATATGAGCAAACAGAATGCAGGAAATCATCAAGAAGATTATACACCATGACCAACTGGGATTCATCCCAGGAATGCAGGGATCATTCAACTTATGCAAATCAACAAATGTAATATACCATATCAACAGAGCCAAAGAAAAATATCACATAATCATCTCAATAGATGCAGAAAAAGCTTCTGATGAAGTCCAACACTCAAAAAAAAAAATACCCAGAAAATCAGAATAGACACTCTTTACCTCAATCTGACAAAAGTCATCTATGACAAACCAATAGCTAATATCATATGAAATGGACAAAAACTGAAAACTTTCATTCTAAAATCAGGAACAAGATAAGGATGATCACTATCACCACTCCTATTCAATATAGTTCTGGAAACACTAGCCAGAGCAATTAGACAACAGAGAAAAATAAAAGGAATAAGGACAGAAAAGGAAGAAGCTAAATTATCATTATTCACAGATGACATGCTACTCTACAGAGAAGGCCCCAAAAACTCCACCAAAAGACTTCTAGATTTAATAACCAAATTCAATAGCATAGCTGAATATAAAGTCAACACTCAAAAATCAATAGCATTCCTATACACAAACAATAAAGTCACTGAGAGAGAAATTAGGGAAACCACACCCTTCACAATAGCATTCAAAACAATAAAATACTTAGGAATCAATCTAACAAAGGAAGTAAAAGATGTATACACTGAAAATTAAAGTACTCTGAAAAAGGAGATTGAAGAGGATATCAAAAAATGGAAAAACAGCCCTTTCTCATGGATAGGAAGAACAAACACAGTGAAAATGGTGATACTCTCAAAACTGCAACACAGTTTTAATGCAATCCCAATCAAAATACCATTAGTATATCTAACAGAACTAGAGAAAACATTCCTAAAACTCATTTGGAACCAGAAGAGAACAGGAATAGCAAAGGCAATTCTGGACAACAAAGACAAGGCAGGAGGCATCACAATCCCTGACTTGAAATTATACTACAAAGCTAGTAGGATAAAATCAGCATGGTACTGGCTAAAAAAAACAGACCTGATGATCAGGTGAACAGAATAGAAGATGCAGGCACAACTACAAACACACTCAGCCACTTTGTTTTGATTGGCTTCATTTGGTTTTGTTTTGTTGGGTTTTATTATCTTTAAAATAAAATAATGGCACATGGGAGGCTGAGGCAGGAGGATCATTGTGAGTTCGAGACTAGCCTGGGCTACAAAGTGAGCTCAAAGCCAACCTGAACTGCATAGTAAGACCCTATCTCAAAAAACAAAACAAAAGAAATAAAAAATAATGTATAGATCTTTTTAAAAAAAATAAATACACTCGACCACTGTTTTTTTTTTTTTTTTTTTTTTTTTTTTTTTTTTTTTCGGCACCGGGGATCGAACTCACAGCCTCACGCCTGCCAGGGCAGGCGCTTAAGCCACTGAGCCAAACTCCCGGCCCTGGTTTTTTGAGGCAGGGTCGCACTGTGTAGCTCAGGCTGGCCTTGCACTCACGTTGTAGCCCAAGCCGGCCTCGAACTCACAATGCTCCACCTACCTCAGCCTCCCGAGTGCTGGGATTAAAGCGTGCGCTACCACGCCCGGCTTGACCACTTTATCTTTGATAAAGGGGCCAAAAATGTTCAATGGAAGAAAGCCTCTTTTTAAATGGTGCTGGAAAAACTGACTTTCTACATGCCAAAGACTAAAACTAGACCATATTTATCACCATGTACTAAACTAATATCAAAACATACCAAAGATCTAAATATTAACACAGACACACTAAATCTACTAGAAGAGAAAGTAGGTAAAAATCTTGAAGACACAGGAGTGGGCAAAAAGTTCATGAACAAAATCCAAACTGCATGGGAAATACTTCAAAGAATCAACAACTCGGCACTGATCTTATTAAAAAGCTTTTGCACATTAAACGAAATCACCCAACAGAACAAAAAGACAACCACAGAGTGGGAAAAAATTTTAACCAACTGTCCCTCAGAAAAAGGACTTACATCTAAAATATATAAAAAATTGAAAAAAATCAGACCCTCCAAGTTCAAAGACCCAGTCCAAAAATTGGCCTCTGAGATGAATACACACTTCTCAGATGAAGAAATACAAACAGCAAATAAATATATGAAAAAATGTTCAACATCATTGGTTATTCAAGAGATGCAAATTAAAACAACACTGAGATTCCATTTCACCCCAGAAAGAGTTACTATTATCAAGAAATCAACCAATAACAAATGCTGGAAAGGCTGGGGGGAAAAAGGAACCCTTGTCCATTTTTGGTGAGAATGCAGACTGCTGTGACCACTGTGGAAATCAGTGTGGAGATTCCTCAAAAAACTAGGATTAGAGGTCCCATTCAGCTCAGTTATTCCCCTTCTGGGTATTCCTCCAGAAGAAATAAAAACATCATACCACAGTGATATATGTATACCCATGTTTACAGCAGCACAATTTGTAAGAGCTAAATCTTTGAAACAACCCAAATGCCCATCAACTGAGGAATGCACAAAAAAAGATGTCTTTTTATACAATGGAGTATGACTCAGCCATAAAGAAGGATAAACTTGAGACTTCCATGAGTAAATGGATGCAACTTGAGACCATACTCATGAGTGAAAAAAATCAGAATTGCGTGTGTAAACATCGTATTGTCCCCCTAGAGTAAGAAACTGAAAGAGTAAGTAAGATCCAAAACGTACAATAGATATTGGAAAATGGGAAGAAACTGTTCAAAAAGAAAGAGAAACTGGGGTAGGGGAAAGGAGAAAAGAAAGAAGGGAAAAGAAAAAAAAAATATATATATATATACACACACAAGACAGTTAAGATAGTTATACTACTAATTTCTATTAGTTCATTGAAAATAAACGTTTGTGTTTATATTGATGGATCAATTTTTCATACCTCTATCTTGTAATCTGAGCAACTAATTTGAAGATAACAATATGCAATGTATTAACCATTGCTACTGTCCTACTATCCTGTTTTGAAATTTTGTATCATGGTTTTTATTGGTTTTTTTCTCTTTAAAAATAATTTTAAACATAAAATAAAAATCATCATTGAATTATACCTGTATAGTAAGTAAATTTTATGGTATATAAATTATACCTCCATAAAGCTATAATATAATAAAATAAAATAAAATAAAAATAACTGAATAGAAGATGAAAGCAAAATGAGATATTTGGAAAATTTCCAAAGCAGAGTTTAAGAGTCAAGTAAGATAGGTTAAAAGGGTACAAAATGTGTAAAATCATGCTTCCAGAAAGAGACGAGAGAGACTGGACTAGAAGAAGTACTATTTGTGAGATAACGGCCCAGAATATTCTAAAACTGATCCCAGAAGCTCTATGATCCCCAAGCAGGATAAACAGTATGGAAAATTCATCTGGGCACATTATAATAGAAATCTTCATGCCAAAAACAAAGAAAAGCTTTTAAAGACAAAGAAAAAAGGCACAACCCCTCAAAGGGACCAACAATGAGACTGACAGCTGATTTTTCAATAAAAATAATGGAGGGTACAGGACAAAGAAATTACATTTCTTAACGCATTGAAAGAAACTGGCAGGCTAGAATTCTACATGCAGCAAAAACATACTTCAAAGATTAAAACAGCAAAATGAAAGTTTCAAAAATTAAAAATAGGCATACTATAGGGATTCTTTCATTAAAAGGAAAAATAATCCCAGGGAGAAGCATAGACTCACACTAACGAATGAGGAGAGTGAGTTTATATAAGTAAATAATAACTATACAGTAGAGCAATAATAACGTATCCTATGGTTTTAGTCATTTGTGAAATTAAAATAAATGACAAAAAATGCAAAAGAAAGCACAGAGTTCTATGCAGTTAGAATATTTTAAGGAGACTGCATCATCAGAGAATGTATTAAAGAACTAGTTGAGACTAAACTCGTCAGAGAGGAGTAGGTTCTGTAATCCCTAAAACAGCAGTCAAAACAATCACAAGATTAACAACAAATCAGGGGTGAAGAAAACTGAAGGATAAACAGTGAATTAATACAAAAAAGGCAACAAAGAGGAAAGAGACACAAGGAACAGATAGGACCATTAGATAGCAAATGTAAAATGGAAACTAAAACTCAAATATATTATTATTTACATTAAATGGACTATTAGATACTCCAAGGACTGTCAGAAAGATAAACAAAAACCAACTATGTGCAGCTTATAAAGACGCAAAAGAGACAAGTGCTACACCATGCAAACACTAACCAAAAGAACAACTAGACTTCACAAAGTTAAGAACTATTAGGAGAATAAAGAGAGGCATTTCATAACAGAAGAGTCTAACACACTAGAAGTCATAACAATTATAAATGTATATTATCTAATAATGTATCCTTAGAATGAAAAGTTGACAGAATTTTAAAAAGAAACAGAAAAAAATGCACCCTCACAGTGAGGGACTTAGCTTAACTTTTTCAAAACTGACAGAATAATCAGAACCCCAAAAACTGTTGAAATGAAGTGTAACAATTAACAAGCCTGAATCAACATACATGTATGAAATGTACACTTACAACTATAAAATATACTGTATAGTCTATTCAAGTATACACACACTAGAATGATCATATTTGGGCCATAAAGCTTATTTCAAAAGCATCAAAAGACTAAAAACATTGTTCCTCAAAAGACTAAAATTCAAAAGTCACTTTCTTTGATAATAGTTAAGTTAAAAATCAATGAAAAGCTCCTTAGAATATCCCAAATAATTAAAAATTGAGGAATAAATACTTAAAAGAACCTATAGCCCAAATAAAAAACAACAGCCATCTTTTAAATATTTTGAGCAGAAAAATAAAAATTAAAGCAATACTTTAAAGAAGAAAAAGAGCTTTGAATATATATTGAAAAGACAAGCTTAAAAATCAGTAACCTAAGTATCAGTTATAAAGCTAGAAGGAAATAATAAACCGAAAACAGAAATTTATGAATTAGAAAAAAGTATACAACAGTAAAAGCAGCAAGTCAAGATAGGTTCATGGAAGAAACAAATTGATAAATCATATATAAGACTGGTCAAGAAAAAAAGGCAAAAATTCTCAGCATCAGGAATGAAAAGGGGCACCCTGAGACCTACAGCTGGGTGAGGTGCTGCGTGCCTGTAACACCAGCACTCTGGGAGGCCGAGGCAAGAGGATCACAAGTTCAAACCTACTCTGGGAAACTTAATGACTTAGCAAGAACCTGTCTCAAAAAAATGAAAATGAAAAAGGGTGGGGAATGTAGCTCAGAGTAAAGGCCCTGTGTTCAATTCCCAATATTACACACACACACACACACACACAACCTACTCAGGCCCTTACAGAGAAATTTGGAAATTTAGACTCAATGACCAAATTCCTTTTAAAAATGTATCCAACCAAATGACACAGAATAAACAAAAAAGCTGAACATGTCTGTATGTGTTAAGGTAAATTATGTCATTCATTTAAAACTTTCTTACAAAGAAAACTACAGAATAAGTGGCTTCAACTAATGAATTCTTTCCAACAGTAAGGAAGAACTAATATCATCTCATCTAGAGAACTGGACCAAAAAAGAAAACACCTCTTGGTTAATTTATGAGACCACCATATCCTTCACACCAAAACTAGACAAGTCCATTACATGAAAAAGGAAAAGACAATCTTTGCCCTAAACACAGACACAAAATTGTTAACCAAAATATAAACAAACCGAACCAAATAATGCACAGAAATTACAGAGATGTTTTAACTTTTTTCTTTAAATGTGGTTACTACACTGACAAAGTCAAAATACAGTATTTCAATAGATGAAGAAGCACTTGATAAAACCCAACACATGTTCATGATTAGCCTACTTAATGATATGGTCTGTGTCAACCCTCCCCGCAAGTCTCAGGTACTCATTGGGCTTTTGAACGGTGATTATAGATTTTGGGGCTGCTACAACACCCACTGCTGAGTTTATAGCTAAATGCTTTGTTAGGAGGTGGTAGGGTAGGAAGAGAAGTTCACTCGCTCTGAGCATGGCCTGGAAGATGGTACATCTCCTTTTGGGCTCCTCTTTCAGTCTCTGCTCTCCCACCATGACTCAAGCAGTTTGTGCCCCTCTGCCATGCCAGCCTGCCTGGAGCCATATGACCATGACCAGAAACCTCTACAAACTGGAAGCCAAAAATAAGCCTCTCCTCCTTTAAACTGTGGTGTCAGGTATTTTGTCCCAGCAACAAGAAAAATGACTAAGATGCTTAACAATTAAGAAACAAGAAAATGTTCTTAATCAAATAAAAAGGTCTCAATCCTTGTAAATGAGTTCCATACTTAAAAACTAAAAGTTTCTCCCTCAAAACTGAATATGTGACAAATACATCTCATTATAATTTCTACTCAAAATTATAACCAACTTGTATGATAAGGTGATGAAAATAAGTAAATAAGAAGATGTAAGAGTTGGACAAGAAAAAATAAAATTCTTTATTCACTGCATAAAATTATGCACATAGAAAATTCAAATGATTCTACAAATAAACTATTAAGAAGTAAAAGCAGCAAAATCTCTAGAATCAAGCTGAGCCTCTGAAAATCTATTATATTTACATAAACAACAAAATAATTAGAAGGTAAAGTTTTAAAAGATGTTATCTGCAATAACAACAAAAAGAATCAATCTAGTGAAAGATGGGCAAGAATGCTACAGGGAGAAACTCAAAACATTACTTAGAAAAAGTAAAGACAACCTAATTATTTGGAAAGCTGTACTGTGTTCACTGATTAGAAGATTCAATGTTGTAAAGATGTTGACTGTACCAAAGACATGTAGCTTCAGTGCAATTCTGGTCAAAATCTCAGTCTCTGTGTGTGTGGAAATTGATCATGTGACTCTAATGTATATGCAAATGGATGAGCATAGGGTAAAAGAAAATCAAGAAAAAATTGAGTACATACTTGATAGCAGCACTACAAAACTTAAGACACATTATTAGACAAGTAGCCCAACAAGAACAAAAAAAGGTCCAGAAATACATGATGATCCTATGAAATAGGGGCTACCTCAATTCATTGGGGAAATGGTGATGTTTTCAGTAAGTAATACTGAGTCAATTGGATAGATATTTGCATAGATAAATATTTTTTTATTTAAGCAGGAAAAAAAAGACACATACAACAAAGGCAAAAAACAAAACAGACAAACAAACAACTAGAGTAAATGCACAACAGTAACATTACAGGTTTACAAAACAGGATGATAGAAACTTGACAATGGTTGCAATATTGTGTATCGTTATCTTTAAAATGGTTGTTTATATTAACAGATATAGACACGTAAAGTTGATCTAATCATATGAGTGTTAATTGTTCTTTCTCAATAACGAATACATTCAGCAGTGTGTTTGTTTTAGCTATCTTACACATACATATATACAGATTTATATCTTTTCCTTTTCCCTTCCCTCTTTCCCCCTTTTCCCTTCCCAGTTACTTTTGCTCTTCGAGCTGTTTTTTACCCTTACATAGTATTTATTATAGATTTTGGATCATATATACTTTTTCAGTTTCTTACACTAGGGAGACAATGTGGTATTTACACATGTGGGTTTGATTTATTTCACTTACGAGTATGGTCTCAAGTCATGACCATTTACTTACAAAAGCCTCAATGCAGTGAGTTCGATCCCTGGTGCCGAGAAAAAAAAAAAGCCTCAATGCAATCTTTCTTAATAGCTGAGTAGTAGTCCATTGTATAAAAATATCACATCTTTTTTTTATCCATTCTTTGATTGATGGGCACTTGGGCTGTTTCCAAGATCTGGCTATTACAAATGGGTTGCTATAAACATGGGTGCACAGATATCACTGTGGTATAATGTTTTCAATTCTTCTGGGAAAATGCCCAGAAGTGGGATAGCTGGGTTGAATGGGATCTCTAATCCTAGTTTCTTGAGGAATCTCCACACTGACTTCCACAGTGGTTGCACCAGTCTACACTCCCACCAACAGTGGAGAAGAGTTCCTTTTTCCCCACAGCCCCTCCAGCATTTGTTATTGCTTGTTTTTTAATCTTGGCCATTCTTTCTGGAGTGAGATGGAATCTCAGTGTTGTTTTAATTTGCATTCCCCAAATGACCATTGATGTTGAACATTTTTTCATATATTTATTTGCCATTTGTATTTCTTTCTCTGAGAAGTGTGTATTCATCTCAGATGCCCATTTTTGGATTGGGTCCTTGAATTTTAGGGGCCTGATTTCTTTTAATTCTTTGTATGTTTTAGATAGAAGTCCTTTGTCTGATGGACAACTGGCTAAGGTATTTTCCCAGTTGGTGGGTTTTCTTTTTACTCTGTTGGAGATTTCCTTTGACATGCAAAAACTTTTTAGTACGATGAGATCCCAGTTGTTGATTCTGGGAAGCGTTTCCCATGCAATTTGGTTTTTGTTCATGAACTCTCTGCCTACTCCCGTGCAATTTGATTTTTGTTCATGAACTCTCTGCCTACTCCTATCATCAAGATTTTTACCTACTCTGTCTTCTAGTAAGTTTAGTGTCTCTGTTTTTATATTCAGATCTTTGATCCATTTTGACTTTATTTTAGTGCATGGTGATAGGCATGGATCTAGTTTTAGTTTATGGCATATAGAAAGCCAGTTTTTCCAGCATCATTTGTTAAAGAGGCTATCTTTCTTCCAATGCACATGTTTGGCCCCTTTGTCAAAGATGAGGTTGCTAAGTGTGTTTGTAGTTGTGGCTGTATCTTCTAATCTATTCCATTAATCTTCAGGTCTGTTTTGATTCCAGTACCGTGCTGATTTTATCACAGTAGCTTTGTAGTATAGTTTCAAGTTGGGGATTGTGATGCCTCCTGCCTTCCCTTTGTGGCCCAGAATTGCCTTTGCTATTCTAGGTCTTTTCTGATTCCAGATGAATTTCAGGAATGCTTTCTCTAGCTCTGTGAGGTAGGCAAGTGGTATTTTGATTGGGATTGCATTAAATCTGTATAATAATTTTGGGAGAACGGCCATTTTCACAATGATTGTTCTTCCTATCCATGAACAGGGAATATCTTTCCATTTTCTGAAATCTTCTTTGATTTCCTTCTTTAGAGTAATGTAATTTTCACTGTATAGATCTTTTACTTCCTTTGTTAGATTGATTCCTAAGTATTTCATTTTTTTGGATGTTATAGTGAAGGGTGTGGTTTCTCTTATTTCTCTATCAGTGACTTTGTTGTTTGTGTACAGGAATGCTATTAATTTTTGAATGTTGACCTTGTATCCAGCTACATTACTGAATTTGGTTATTACTTCTAGAAGTCTTCTAATGGATTTTTGGAGGTCTTCTATGTAGAGTATCATATAGTCTGCAAATAAGGATAATTTCACTTCTTCCTTTCCTATCCTTATTCCCTTTATTTCTTTCTCTTGTCTAATTGCTCTGGCTAATATTTCCAGAACTATATTGAATAGGAGTGGTGATAATGGACATCCTTGTCTTGTTCCTGATTTTAGGTTGAAAGTTTTCAGTTTTTGCCCATTTAGTAAGATGTTGGCTGTTGGTTTAAGATATACAGCTTTTATCAGGTTG
The DNA here is from genome assembly GCA_004363535.1 of Dasyprocta punctata. Taxonomy (NCBI): domain Eukaryota; kingdom Metazoa; phylum Chordata; class Mammalia; order Rodentia; family Dasyproctidae; genus Dasyprocta; species Dasyprocta punctata. The sequence goes on from RJWM01007332.1 coordinate 12,221, forward strand.
AGGTAGAGACCATCCATTATGATTTTCTGTAGGGTTTTTATCATGAATGGGTGTTGGATTTTGTCAAAAGCTTTTTCTGCTTCTATTGAGATGATCATGTGGTTCTCGTCCTTGGCCCTGTTGCATAGGTAAATATTACCTTGACCCCTACCTCACATCATACCTCCCAAGAAAAAAAAATCAATTCCAAGGACATCATAGAACTAAATGTGAATGTGTGAAAAAGCAAAACTATAAAACTTCTTGATAACTCAGGAGAATATCTTTGTGGCCCTGAGGCAGGCAAAAGTTTCTTAAGACACAAAAAGCACTAACTTTAAAGGAAAGATTCTTAAACTGGAATTCATTAAAATTAAGCAGTTCTGTACATCAGGAAAGAACTGCAAGATTACAAAGCAAGAAGATCTCCTACATAAAAAATATAAAGTACTCCATAAAAACCTTTATGAAAAAGATAATACTTTTTTAATGAACAAACAAAATCTGAATTGGTATTTCATGGAAGAATTTATTTAAATAGCAAACAAGATATGTGAAAAAGTATTAAGTATCATTTCCTGGGAAAATGAAAACCACCATGAGATAATATTTTGTACCCACTCCAATGAACATCAACAGTAAATGTGAGCAAGAATGAGAAATAAATAGAATTTTCATACACTGATACTAGGAATCTAACTGGTATAATCAACCACTCTGGGTCACTGTAGCAGTATCAGAGTAAATCCTACATGTACACGAAGGCCTTTCAACTGCTAGGTGGTGTTCTATAGAAAAGTCCACATATTTTATGTAAAAATCTCCATAGCAGCACTATTGGTAATAAAGAAAAACTGGAAACCACTTAAATGTCTATTAACTGTAAATTGATTTTGAAAACTGTGATATATGCAACTAGGAAATACTATACTGAGATAAGAAAGATAAAAAGCTAAACTATACCTATGCCCAGCAATGCGGATGAATATCCCTAACAAATGGTCAGTGAAAGATATCATATACGTACACCAAAAAGTACATACTGTATGATTCCATTTGTATAAAAGTTCTGAAAAATAAACAAAACTAGTCAATAGGGCCAGAATTCAAACTATTCCATAATGTTTTACAGGGAAGTGTGATTAAAAACCAAAGGAAGGATTGGAGAAGAGTGGTAATTTTCGTTTGTTAATATGCATAGGTTACATAAGAGGGGTTACTTCATGAAAATGCTGAAAAGCTACACCTTTATAAACTCTGAACTTGTCTGTATTTTTGTTTACCTTCAATAACAAAGTTGATTAAAAAGAAAAATAAGGCTTTCTTATGTCTATGTATAATACGTGTAATAGAAAAACAGGCAAAGAATCTTTTAACTTTCCATGCAACATCCAAAGAAATCTTCCAAAACAAATCTGATCATTTATTCTCCTGTTTCAAATATTTTACCAAGTTTCTATCTGGCCTCTGCCTACCTCTGCCAGCCACATGTCTTACTATTCCCTTCTCTTCCCCACTGTCCACCTCTACCCGACTCTTCTACTCTCCGACAAGACACCTTCCCTAGAGCAGACTGTAGGTTGCTAGGACCCACAGCTCCCTCTCCCTATCTCTTGTGCCTGTCATTCACTCCATCCGATCCCATTCCTGTCTGCCTGCCCTGGTTGTCCTTGGTTCAGACAGAAACTCATTATTCTCAAGTCTTCTCTGGATGCTTCTCCTGTGGGCTTCTACGGGCATCATATGCCACTCACATCACACTCTAGCACAGTGACATTTTTCTGTGACCTCTAGTACCTGTGTGAGCTCCAAGACAGGGTGGTAATATCTGATTTGGGTCACCACTGGGATCTTGCGCAGTCCCTGGTGTACAATAAATACTAAGAAAATACTAACAAAATAAATAAGGTAATAAAGTCAAAAGAATCTCTAAACACATTTACTTAAGAAACTTCCTTCTCTACAATGAGAGATTTTTTACATGCAGTCTCCTTTTTAAAATGACTTTATCTGGCAGAAAAATTGACCATGACATAGAGATTAATAATCAAACCATTTAAATTTATTGCAGACTAAAGAATAATTGAATCTAACTTCAGATATAATTCTGTACTCTAAAATGCTATAAGCTTCTCTGAATTATGTGTCCCACTATTGAAATAAAAATTCTTTGAAGGTTTTAAAATCTATCATTGCCTACATAAAGACAGAGAAAGATAAAATATTAAATCTGTCATGTTGTTAGTTCCCTACCAAAGCTGTCTCAACCAACCACACGGACCCTTTCTAATCCTCCAATACAGCAAGTAAGATCTATCTCAAATGAATCACAGGAAAATGTCTTATTTTTTTAATTAACATTTCTAAAATTTTTTATATGTATTCAAGGCTAGATATGCTGAGTAACCCACACATTTTCTACCTATACATTATCATCATTAAGAAATTCTAACAATTTCAACAGTTTCAGTAACATTGCATGGTTATAATTAACATGATCTGATAGATTTCCCATGAAAATATCTTCCCCTTGTTAATATGTGGTTTGTGGTGGTTTCACTGTAAGGAACAGAGTAAAAGAGTTGGAAAACTCTAAATATATGAATAAACGACTTGGTACCCTGATTTTAAGAAACTTTTCCTACTGGCTATAAAAAATATGTCACATACGTCTATCTTCTATATGTGATATAAGGAAAACAAAAAATGGACAGTAAAAGTCACATACAAGGAACACATCCTCATTGTTCTTCTCATGCTACTTATACAGTCATTCAAGCACCAAATATCTGAGCACCTTTGGTGCCGCACTCAGGACTAAACAAGGGGAATACAATATAAGCAAAAACAGATACTAACTCTGCCCTCATGGGACTTGCAGTCAAATGAAGATTGTATCAAACCAAAAATCATACAAATAAATGTAAAACTGCAATGAATACAGCATCTCTCACCTGGACCACTGTAACTGGCTCCTAACAAGTCTCCCTGCTACCACTCTTACCCTTTATTATCTATCCTCAACAAGGAAGAATATTTCTAAAACACAAACCAAATTATTCCTGTCCCCTACCTCCTCCTCTGTTTTCTTTTAGCCTTGGAGTCCTTGGAGCAAAGAAGTGGTAGCATCTTATTTAAAGTTCAAACAGATTGTTCTAGGAAACAGACTGTAGGTGTCAAAGGTAGAGTGGGAAGACCAGTTAGAAGGTACCCACAATGAAACTGAGGGGAAACGGTAGTGGACAGTGCTAGGATGGCAGCGTTGGAGGTGGTAAGCTATTATCAAATTTGAAGACAGAGTCAACGAATTTACATTTGAGTTGAAGGAGGAGGAAGACATAAGAAAGTTGGGGATGACTCCAAAGTTATGGCCTAAGCAACTAAAAGAATGAAGTTGCCACTTAATGAATTGGGAAAAACTCATAGGAATAGGCTGGAGTTCATCATTGTATGTGTTGAGTAGAGGGAGCATATTTAGCATCAGAGTGGACACGACTGGGGAATTCTGGGACAAGTACTCACTTGAAGATATAAATTGGAAATCTATCACCATATTAAAGTCATAAGACAAGACAGATAACCTAGGAAATAGGGCTAGAGATTTCTTGGGCCAATGGGAATGTTAGTGGGTAGGATGAAAGAAATCTCCAATGTACTGATGTGGTTTGACTTCACTTTTTTACCCTAATAATCTGCCACAACAAGAGCATTCCCTACAAGGTAGCTGCAGTCCCTTCAGCATGAGTCCCAGAACTAATACACAAGGAGCAGATCTGAACCCAATCCACAGCCTGGAACAAGGCCAGATAAACCCTAGCCCACAGCAACATCACCCAGCCAAGTTCACCAAGTCAGCTGAAATGCAAGCTGGTCTGTGCTACAGGAACAAAATATTCAACATGAGCTACTGACTTAAAGGGTGATTTGTAATACAGCATTCCTAGGGCAATAACTAATATATTCGCCAAGTGAAGAAAATCCTTCAAGAAGGAGCTGACCAATTATCAAATGTCTTTGATAGACTGGGTAAGATGAAGACTGGGAACTGATTCTAGCTATGTCAAGGAAGAGGTCACTCTCAAGCACTTTCAACAGAGTAGGGAGTGTGAATGCCTAACTAGGGGTAGAGAAAAAGGAAACAGAAACACGGCAATTACTGTCAGAAAATTCTGCTGTAAAGGAGCACGGAGAAATGGTGCAAAAGCTAAAACAAAAAAGTAGGGTTCAAGGAAGGTGTTTTCAGTTTGTGTGTTTAAGACAAGTAGTATTATAGACTGTAGTGTTGCAGTTTGGGAGCTGATGGAAATGATCCAACTGCTGGGAAAACCTGATGAAACAGAAAGATCGTTATTCATGAATGGACAAGAAGGGAAGGTGCACAAAGAACAAGCGAGGGGAGGAGGTGGCATCGGAGAGCTGTTCTACCATGTCAGGTCCCGTGAGAGATGGTGATGTGTGTGGAGTCAGAAGCAGGTGGAGAGGCAGATGCAGTAGTGGGGGCCTGTGAAGTTATCTAGAAGCAAGATCATCTGCAGAGGGTTGGCAGAGAGGACGGTACGGGCCTGAGGGGGGGAAAGATATAAAATGGAGCCTAGGACAGCAGGCTAATGAAGAGCGTAGGAAGATAGGGCAAGACTGCCCATCAGCATCTGAGCTCACACGGGGACTCCATTGAAGTCTTCCCAATCCTACGTAAATGGCAAACTACTCATGATGAGTCAGAGGCAGCAGAAGCTTACCCCAGTGTACCTGCAATGGTTAGAAGCAAACAAAAAGTGGGCTGTTGGCAGAGTTGCTTAGAAAAATAAGTATGGGATATCGGATCTAATAAAATAACATTAAAATGACTTTAAAACCAATTAGACATCTTAAAACCACCACAGAAGTGCGAGTTAGAGGAATGCAAAATCCAGCCGAGAGAAAAGAGGTACCCGAAGCCGTAGTGGGGCCCAGCCTCGAGCTGATGGAAAAACTGAGGACTAAGCGCGAATCTCGTGTCCACAGCCGCACCACCGCGAACCACGCTGAGCGACTGAGCTCTCATATGTGGCGCGTAACACACTACGATTATAATCTCACATTATTTAAATTAAATTTAATAACTGAAGCAATGCAAAATATTTTTCCTTCAAGCACGACTTTACTTGTTTTGGGAGGTTCTACATTTCACTTTAACTGCGGAAAACTTAATATCAAAATTGAGATATTTGGTTACATATAAAAACACACATCAGATTTTGAGGACTGCAAAAAAAAAAGAAATATTGACTACCTCACTAATCATTTTTACATTGATTACATGTTGAAATTCTGATATTTTGGATATATCGGGTTAAGTAAAATCTATTCTTAAAATCACTTTTTTGACTTTTTGAATATGGTTACCCAAAATGTAAGATTACATATGGGACAACATTGGCCTAAGGATTAAAAAAACCAACACTTTCCAAAAGGATGACTTGGAGTCATCCGTTGTTATGGTGACTATAAAAGACAGCTGTCAATCAATGTCATAGGAAATTACCCACAATGCATCCAGCCCGTGTGCTGCATTGAAGCCTTAAATCTGTGACCGACAAGTAGACATAGTTTAATAAAAATGGTCAAGCAACAACTTCAAATCAGTGTGAAATGGTATGACAGCTAAGGATCACCTGCAGTGGTACCTTCAGTTTACTTGAGATGATAAATTTTCTTCTAGTGGGTATCTTTCCAGTCTAGAGAGTGTTTAGAATTAAATATAGAGATGGTGAAAAAAAATAGACTCATGCTAACACTTTTTAGAAAAGTTGAGAAATGTATCTTATATTAATTGGTACAGTCTATAAATGACTGTCATGTTTTTAATGTTTGAAAGAACCTAACATTAAACTGACAGATTCGTCTTGTGATTCTAGTCTGAAATGTGTGAATGATTTTAGACATGTGATTTATTTAGATTGAAATGCTTAAGAGTATTTGATTGTGTCTAGACACATTAATTTTGCAAGTGATGGAATATTCAAAGGAACTTGAGCTAATATTTGGGAAGATTTTACTTATTTGAGTCATAAATTTGCCCAATACAATACATGATTTTTTGAAATAAAAAAATCAAATACATTAAATTTATAAATGCAATTTAAAATATTTAAGGGTTTAAATTTAATTGAATTTATAAATGAAACTGATAATTTGAAAACTTCAATCTGTTCAGTTTGAGTCAAAGATCAGTCAAAGTAAAGATGAAGGTGATGGTTCATATTTACCAGCTATTCAAACAGAATAATAATATACTTTTAGATCTTTAAGTTTAAAGGCCTAAAGAAAACCAGATTTTTACTCTTACCAGTATAAGTTAAATATTAATTTTTCTTTCTGTACACATCTTAATAACCAATATATTCTACAAATATTAACTCATTTAATTCTTACAACTGAGTGAAGTAAGTAATACCATTGTCCCCATTTTTTTAAATTGTCTTAGTCTGTTCAAATGGCTACAACAATGCACCATAAACTGGGTAGCTTTTAGACAACAGTTTTGTCTCCAGTTTTGGGAACTGTAAATCTAAGATCAAGATGCTGACAGATTCAGTGCGTAGCGAGAGCCCACACGGTTCTAGAGGACACCTCCCCCTATGTCCTCAATAGAGGAAGGGGTGAGACTCTGGTCTCTTAAGAGGGCACTAATTAATTCATGGGGGTTCTGCCTTCCTGACCTAATCACTGCCAAAGGTCCTACCCCTAAAACCTTTGGGGAATAAAGTTTCAATGTATGGATATGAGGGTGAGGAGGGCCTAAGTATTCAGTCCATTGCAACATTGCACAGAGAGATTAAATAGCTGCCCCAAAATCACAAACCTAAAAAATGGCAAAGCCAGGATTCAAATCCAGGCAGCCTGGCTTCTCACATTGTCCTTGAACATGAAAAAGACTCCCAGTGACAAAAATAGGTGCTCATAAAAGAGAGTTCTGCATGCTGTTAAGATTTTTAACTGAAAGTCTCTTGTTTTCTTTCTTTTTTTTTTTTTTCAGTAGTTATCAAGAAAGTCCTGTACCAGGAATTCTAGGAAAACCCCACGTTGTGCAGGAATGACCCACATGAAAATAGCTTATTTTAAGACTTCTAAGTTCATCCCTGACCCCAAACCCCAGACCTCCAGCATTCTGGAACAAGGAATTCTCTCAGTAACAAAAGGCAAGTTGCTCCGACTCTCCCCACAAAGTCTAGCCTGGGGTATGTGATATTTACTGAGCTACTTTTCATTTCTTTTCATCCTACGCTACATCAGATAGCCTTTCTCCAATCGAGGACACAGTGTAAAATAAAATCAATTCAGGGGATAAAAGATAACTCCATTAAATTTTGTTTTCAATTCTAAAAACAGACTTGAGGATAAGGGCTCTCTCCCTCTTGCTCTCCCAAACCCTACCTGACACCTGCAGCAGTAACTGTGGATAAGGATGTCCTTTTCTTGGTGGCCTCCTGCAAGCTGCTTGCTTCCCCTCAGGTGACCACATCTGCCATTCGGAATCTGCCTTCCAGGAAGCCCTGAACTCCGCTCTTTCCAGAGCATACACAGTCACACAATCATCTTCCCTGTGGCAAGAAGGCATTATTTGCTGGTAATGAACAAAGCAATCAGAGTCCACTTCAGACTGCGGTTTATCCACACAAAACATGTTGTTATATTTACCTATTCTGGGCAGTCTCAGATAAGTTATTAATTAGCATTATATACATGATGATACAAGAGTTATTGGTGAAGATCTAAACAAGATAGCTTGTGTAGTATACTTAATGGGATTCTTGGTACCAAGTAAAAGCTCAATAAATGAAAGCTATTCTAATATTTATTATTAAAAAGCCTTATAGAACTATGCTTAATTACTTGTTTTTATGGACATCTGTATCACATTTAATCCTGCATTTTTTAAATAAGAAAGATCCCTGAGATTAAAATGCTTAATCATTGTTTTGTGGAGACCATGAGAACATGTAATGGGGGTGGGGGAGGTTAGTGTTAGCAGCTAAAACACTAAGAACATTAAAAAGACAGTGGAAATTATTTTGGAAGATCCATTTTCTGCTCCCCTGACTAGAATAATCAAAAGCTTAATCATAACTGCCAGTATAAAATTAAGCTAGCTAGTTTTTTTATGTTTATTTATAAACAAGACATGACCACTAGAATCCAAATAAATTGAAAATGAAATTCTGATAGCTGATTTCAAATGATACACTTCAAATAACTAAATCTTAAAATAATTTTATAGCACCCTCATGATACATTTTGAAACTCTGATAACTAAAGCAATACTACAAGAAACTTGAGCCAGTTTCCTCAGATATTGAAACAGTATTGACTTTGGAACTAGATTAAAACATAACAGTTTTACATGACATAAAATATGATCTTCAGGTCTGGGGATGTAGCTCAGTGGTAGAGGCAAACCTGGCACGTGCAAACTCCTGGGTTTGATCCTCAGCACTGAAAAAAAAAATACTTTTAATTCTATAATTAAGAAGTATATACGTGTGCCCACCTTATCTTTGGTACTGGAAATAAACAGAATTCGGTTGTTATTATTCAGGAGTTTATAGTCTAAGCACAAAAACTATATGTGTTTATTTTTAAACACAACCTGGCAAGTTCTTTAAAAAAAAAAAAAAGGATGTTCTTTTGTACAGGAAGGAAAAGTGAGAAAAAAGTATCGCTTATTCCTTACAACAGGTTAGAAGTAGCCAAGGAAAGAATAGGTAAGTCAAGACACAGGAGCCACATGGAAATGCAAATGGAAAACATTTCCAAGATATATTTCCATGTACACAGCATGTGTACACTAGAAGAAAGGAATATTCTTTCAATATATGAATATACATAATAAAAGAAAGACTGACTGCCTTCAGAAAGAAGTATCTTTTCTAAGTAGAGAGAAAAATACTGGTATATGTCCCAGTATACTCTACGTGTCTTACTCTATGACTTTAGAGTTTCTTTGTATTAAAAAAAAAAGACAATAAGTTTTGTTTTAAAGCCTATGAATAATCATCAGTGCCATTACTGCTACACTTAGTACTTACAGTAAATGGAAAATCAAGCTGGCTGAATTGTTAGACATTAGCCAGGATTCTGGTAGTATATTTTATGTACCTCTGGGTTAACATTACAGAGAGCAATTATATCAGTTTCCTTATTCATAAAATGAGGATAATGACAGCACTCTCCCTGACAGGGTTCTTGTGAGGAATAAATGTAAAGTTCTTAGAACAGTGCCTGGCCCACAGGAAGAACTAGTAAGAACTAGTAACTGATTGATCACATGATTGAAAACTGATGGAAACCAAAATGACTGCAATCACACTAAACATGGTCTCAGGAAGCCAATATGTAATAAGAGAACATGCCAGGTAAGACCATATCGAACCTTTTATGGTAGATTTATCATTCAAGAGCTTGAGTAAACACTTGTTCTTCAATATAACAGTTCCTGACACATCACACAGTGATCAAATTGTGTAAAATGCTGTGTCTGCCCTGAATGACTGTAGTTAGAGGAGAGGGAAGATGGTTCCCAATCAACTGACACTCAGAAACGCAACTCCTCACCCAAATACACCAAACACAGTTTAAACAAACATCGTTTGTCTAAGACAAACACAGCTTTATTTTATAGTTGTATTACTGCCTTGATTATCTTAATTGTGTATCTGATCAACTGGATTACATTACCCACATGGAAAACCTTTGTTCTGAGGCTTTAATTTTTGGTTTACGATGATGTTCAACATGCATGTAAACCACAATTCAGGGAGTCACATTTTAGTTGGGAGGAAAACTGAGTGTGGGACCAGCATCCCCGCTGTGGCAATGGCCAGTGCCAGGAAACCCATTCCTAGGTAAATAGACCTGTGTTAATGGCCTGGGAGTCTCAGAAGGTGTTAAAGACATGAAGAGGACCACCAGAGCCTTCTCTTTTCTTTCTCCTGACCACTGTAGCCCTTGGGCTCTCCAAGAGCACTCATCTCCCTGTCTAAAACCCTTTAACTTTGTTTTTCCCTTTCAACTGATTATAAGGTAAGAAGGGATCTAGTTCAAGTCACTTAGGGCAATAAGCAATCAGTCACCTAACGGGATCCCAAATTTTTCTATCCCAAATTTTTCTATCTACCTCTGTAAAAGTCCAATATGTGAAACATTAAAAGATTATAACACTTTTAAAATGCGTATCATTACAAAGTAAGTTTCTAACTTTTTTCTGGGTGTATTATAAATTAATCAAATCACTCATTTTAATAAGCTCTGGGGATATAAACTTTTTTAAAAGCATTATGGAATTAACAAGTAAGTTTTTCCCTTAAAAAAGAAGGCTGCATACTAAACCACAGGAGAATATTTGGACATTGTACGTAATGAGCTACAAATAAAATAACGCTAGCAGTTATAAAACAAGTATTTTCTCAATCACAAGAGTTCAGGATGATTTTCATCACATAACATGGAATATACAGAAGAAAACAACTGGCAAACATTTACTGACTAATGTCCAAAACTACTATAAATAACTCACAGATAAAACGGAACAGATCATTTACTTTGAACTATGTTTATATCACTCAAGTATAAATGTATACAATTCCTCCAAGCACTTGTGGTTTACGAAACGGCTTAAGACATCTTACCTTCACTTTAATTGAGAGCACAGAAAAATGGAACATGCCCACAGTACTTTCTTAACCTCGATCAATCATTATCAACAATCCTTGCCACTAAACACCACTTCCTGTCACCATGGCCATGTGTCTCTGTGCCTTTTCTCAGCACAGTGGTTATGATCAATACCCACAGTGCACAGCAGGTCAGTTAACAATACCTAATATTTATAGCAGTTTTCCTTGTGGTCTCAGGGTCCCACTCTTCTCCTGAGCCACAAATCTAAACCTTAAGTATTCAGATAATGAAGAAATCATCCTTTTAAAAAAATCATCTTTCACAAAGGTACTCGTATAAATGCTATAACACATTGCGCCAGATGCTAAATTATCAACCAGTAATCATGTTATCACAGTGCAACTAGAAATTGCAAGAGAATGTTGACCCAAAATCAGCAAATAGAAGCTTCAGTAGCTTTAGGCTGCCCATGCAGGTTTATACAGTGACAAAAAAAACAAACTCTCAATGGCACACATACAATGTTAATCCAAAATTTTTAAAGGCTCGTTTTCTATCTTTGGATATGCTAAGTCAACTGAATTCTGCAGGTAAAACAAAGACTATGGTGGCTACTACCAGATGATATTTTACTGCTCATACCAAAAAGTCGGACTAGTGTTCCTCCATAAAATTAAAACTTAAGCCCAGGAATGCAGGAAAAGACAAACACTCCAATGAGTCGGTGAAAGTAACGTCTACCACTCTATAACTGAGAATGTGCAGGACCATTTCTTGCTTCCACTAGGTGGCTAATCTAAACCACGGACATAAAGCACATTTCCATTTGCATTTCTGAAGGTGATACTGTGGATACCACAGTATTTTTTCCTTGGATTATCTGGTTACGCACATACCTCTGAATGCCAGTAACACATTTAAACATACCAGATGACTGTCGTTCACCACACTGCCACAAGCTTCATTTCATGCTTCAGAGCTTTTATAATTAAACCACTACCACAATTGTATTGTAGTGCATACAATACATAACTGTTTATTTCTGTTCAATGACTTTATTTTTTTTGGCAGAAAACGATACAGCTTTGAAGATGCTGAACTATAATGAATCTTGTGGCTTTGCGAGCTGGCAGCAAAGGCAAAAAACATGAGTCCTTATTGTGCTAAATTAACAACACTGGGTATCTCCCTTCTTCAGCATTTATTCTAAGGGCCTCTACATAAACGCTTAGGCTAGAACTGACAACGGGGGTTTCACCTGGTCGAAAGCACATTCAACAACCACGCATTTGAATGTTAGGTTATCTAACAAAGATCTGACTGCAGTTGTACTCTTGGTATCTTAAAAAGAACACAAAAACAATGTATTTTTAGTATAAAAACATGAAGCTGCATTCTGAGTCTATCTAATATGCTTAGGCTTCGATGTTCTGATTGCCTTTCAGGCTTAAGTAAGAAAATACTTATTTTGTCTCCTGGTTATTGTCTCAAAACAAATCTACTTCATTTTAATCAATGTACCACTTCATTACCATTATCAAAGGGTAGTTAGCAGAACATCTATGAATCACTCTACAAGTAAAATTCAATTCAAGAAACAAACCCAATTGTGAAACAATCTGCAAATTGTAACTTAAATCCTTTAGTTGCCAATACAATCTCCTAATGAAGTGTCATTACTCAAAATTGCTGGCAAATATGAACAGACTTAAAAACCTAGTAATCAGCAAGATAACAGGTGTTAAAATCCCCGAAGAGAAAAGAGGAATATTAGATAATCACTCTGTACAGACACCTCTAGTAGCTGTAATATCTAGAATTCTAATCAACTTAACTGTAATTCAAAGCAATCAAGGTCACTGTCTGATTACCTACATTCTAACAAAAATATAATTCCTTGCATTCCATATACTGTTCTCTAGTCGACCTATTCTAACTTCCACATTATTTTTCTAAATTGAGTATATAATTTAATGGGTTGGATCATTTTCCAGTTACCAATGACAGTTCTCCCAATTAAATCATATTAACGGATGGATATACGAGTTCTTTCTGAATTGATCAGTTGTATTTCTGAAAAACGAACCTGCTCTCTGTCATTCATATTACTACAGGTAAGATCGTTTCTAACTATCGCAAAACAAGTCTTCACAGTTATATTTTTAATTTATTCTTTGCGTGCGCAACAAAGTAGTATCACGAAATGATCACCAGGCTTGGGGCCACAGAGATGGGGGGGACATAACTTGGGCAATTCCCCATCCAGTCAGTATCCGAGTGCCCTTGGCAACTGCACCCAAGACTTCCACCACACTCATAAACAGTGATGCAAACCCCGCCCGGCTCCATGCCTCCCCAGGCGCTCTGGCTGCTGGCTTCCTCACTGTGGAAACACCGAGGCATTTCCCAGTTCTTTAGAGCGTGCACACAATACCTTCCAGAAACAATAGCAATGGCCTGGGCGCCCAAGTCCCCTCACCACCAAAGTCCTTGTCCAGCTGTGAACTCTGGTGTTGTTGGCTGGGGAACCGGGCTACCCTTCTGATCATCCAGTTACAGGTGCAAGACACCTTCCAACGAGCAAGGCGGTTCAGAGTCAAAAGCCAAGCGAACTTCAGAAGCTTCCTCCAAACGCTCAGCCTCCAGGCTCGGAGCGGGCTGACTTCCCTGAGATTTGAAAAAGCCTCTGGTTTGGTTTACCCCTCACTACGTTCCCATCCCATCCTCAAAGAGAGTAAGCCAGGAAACCTGAAAGTGCAAAGATAAACATCTCCAGACTGTCTCCCTCGCTGGGGAAGAGACCCAGGCGGCGTGGGCCAGGTGGTCCCGCCGAGCGGCCCCGCAACTTGCCCGGGACGCGGCCGCCCGCGCGCGAAGTTTGCAGCGCTGAGCTGTGCCGGCCGGGGCTGCGGGTCGCGGGGAGGCCGTGGGGCGCGGGCGGCGCGGGCTGGAAGGCGGGAACCGGCCCCTCGGGGGGTTCGCGCACCGGCGGCGCCAGCGCCCCTCGGACCCCACCCCGCGGCGCCCGCCGACCCCTCCCCAGCCGCGGGCGCGCGCGCCTCACCTGGTCGGCGGCGCGGTGCAAGAGGAGGAGGAGGAAGCAGAGGAGGAGGACAGAGCCGGGAGTCGCTCGGTGGCGGCGACGCCTGGCAGGGGAGGGAGAGGCGGAGGGGAGGAGCGGGAGGCGCCCGCGGAGGAGGAGCCGGGCGCGGGCTGGCGGGCGGGCGGCTTTGTCTCCACTGAGCCGCCGACCCTACGTCACCATGGCAACCGCCAGTCCGGGCGGAGCGCAGACCCCCGGGCTCCAGGGTCTCGCACCTGCCCTGGCCCGCGGCTCCCCGCCCTTCTCCCCAGCAGCTGGGATGTTCCGAGGGGGACAAGGACGCCGCCGCCAAGAGCCGGCGCCACCACGGACACTCCCCTCTCCCCCTTGCTCGCCTACCGCGGGTCTCTCCCGGGTCGGGCCGGTTCTTACCTCCGCGCGCTCGGGCGGGCGAGCGCGCTGCGCTCCCGCACCGGACACGCACAGCCCGGTCACCCACTACGCCGTTCTCCTAGCGAGCTGCACCCTCCAAACGGAAATTCTCTGGCGGGAGAAGAAAGAGCAGTGCAAAGTGATAAAGTGTTAAGCAACTGGTTACTCTGTGCTCCCGTTTGCCACTGCCGCAGCGCGCCGGGCTGCTAAGGGACAGGGACGCGCTCCTCCTCCCCAGCTCCGCCCTGGCCACCCTGCGGTGCGCCCCTCCCCGGGACAGTGCACCTGTCCAGGAGGGGTGAGGGGGGCGCTCTGGGAACACAGCATACTCTTAAAGCCCACAAGCTGTAACACAACTTTTATTCAGGCTGTTGTTTGGGTCTGGCGGTGACTGGCTGTGACTGCTAAGCCTCTGCCATGAGCATAGAGTTTGACTCCGGGCCAAGGACCGGTCCTGTGCTCTGTACTTGGAGCCATGGCGATCCAAGGGGAGAGATGCTCACCTTGGCAAGGTGAGAGGAGTGGCGCACTCCTCTCCCAAGGAAATTTTTGGAGAGGGAGGGAAAAGTACCAGCCGACCCTGGGTCACACTTCCTTTAAAGGACGGAACTGGAGGACAGCTCCCTGGGGCGGGTGAGTCATCCCTGCCTACTATGTTTTCTTGAAAGATCAGTGACTGAATCCAAAATCTGCAGCGTCCTCCTTTAGAGCTCCAGGAGCATGGCATTAATTTTCTGTCGTTTATGAATCACCAATGGAATGTCAATAACTTATAAAAACCTGAATGGCTGATATTTTCTGAGCTCGCTACCTATTGGAGAAACCACAAAGCAGAACAATGTTATTACCAGTTGAAGCCACGCATTTTAACTAATGAAAATCTAAGATCCATTTTATAAAAGAAAATGAAAGCAGCTGGTTCCTCTGAAAGGTCGGCCACTTTCCTATAATGCGAATATTAGTACTTTCAGATGAAGTCAAGAGAAAGATGTCTTTCTGACAGGCCATTAAGCAATTTGCCAATACACTCTCAAAATTCAAACTGTGAATACATTTCCCCCAGCTATCTCAGTGTTAGAGATCTGCCACGCAAAAGCACACAAAGGTGTCCTGAAACATATAGGAAGATGTATGTTGCAGCAGTTTCATAATAATAAAAATCTGAGCCAAATGGAGTGCCCACCACTGGCGACATGGTTAAATAAATTTGGCACATCTATAGTATATAATACTACATGTCCATTAAAAAGAATGAAATACATAGAAAGATACTAATTTACTATTGAAAAAATATGCAGGTGTTAGGAAAGTATGTTTGGAGTGATCCCAATCTATATAAAAAATTTCTAGATACTGATCTAGATAGTGCAATGGGTTAGATAGTTTGTCCCCTGAGGGTTATGTGCTAGAAGCTTCATACCAATGTAATGGTATTGAGAGGTGGCGGGACCTTTAAGAGGTGCCACCTATCGGGTGGTAATTGGGTCCTGATTGCCCTCCGGAAGGGATTAATGCTGGTCCATGGAGTGAGGTAGGTCTGGAAGAAGACGATTCACAAGAGTGAGCCTGGCGCCTCCCTGCCCTCACCGTGTGATCTCTCTAGCACCCTCTCCTGCCATGTGATACCACCGGCCACAAGGCCCTCATCAGATGCCGATAAAGCACCATGCTCTTGAGTGTCCAAAACCTTGACCCAAAAGAAACTTCCCTCTTTTATAACGTACCTAGACCCAGGTTGTTTGGTATAATGACACATAATGAGCTAAGAGAAGAATGAAAGGAGGGAGGAGGAGAAAGAGAACAGAAGTACTGGTTTCCTGTTAACTAGAGTGAGAATGAAAAGGACTATCACTTGTTACTATGTATAATTCAGTATTATTCAGTTTACCTTTCAGTGAGCATTCATTAGTAATTTACCAATGAAGAATAAAAGCAAAGAGTCTTTATAACTGTGCAGTGACCTATGTATTATTGACTGGTTGGAAACTGAATCCAGAAAAGAAAAAGGCCATTAAATTGGCCATCCCTGCCCTTGAATGCTGAAAGTTTGAAAAACTTTGCCTCCGTTCCCCACTTAGTGACTTCCTTATGCACCTTGTCCTGCCTTTTTGTGTGTGTCTGAGGAGTTCTTCCATAAATTCGTGTTTTCCCGGGATGTTTAGCGTTATTTTAAGTCTGCTTGCATTCTGTCTTAGACAAAATTAAGATTGTGAGGAAACTATCATTCTAAAATGTGCAGCCTCACATACTGAGGGGGAAAGTGTCAATTTTCAGTTGTTAGCTAAATTGCAAATGAAGATACTAAAAGTTAGAAGTGATTATGTGAGTACATGACTAGACTTCCTTATTCTCATCATTTTTGAAATGAGATTAAAATAGTGAATTTGCTTTCCTAAAAAGGTTGTTTGGAGCTCCACAGTCCAACCTGGTGGTCATCAGACACCTGTAAATTAGCAAATGACCACCAGCTAATTGGAACTGACATCTGTAGAAAGTGAAAAATACACACTAGATTTTGAAGGCTGGAAATAATAACTTTTGAAAGTCTATCTTGTTAATGATGTTTTATTGATTATATATTGAAATAATATTTTGGATATACTGAGTTAAATAAAATACATTACTAAAATTTTAACCCTTGCTTATTTTTACTTCTTTGACATAATTACTAGAAAATTCTGAATTATACATGTGACATATTGGACAACTTCATTTTAGAATTAGTGTTTATGGTAAAATATAGTTAAGAAAGCTAAAGTTAGCTCTTCTTCTTAACGTCTACGTAAGATAAAATATAATCACCTAATTAATGCTTCCCAATTCATGAGGGTGCCACAATAGGGCAATTTATGTTAAATAATCTTAATTTATTAGAACTCTGTTATATTCAAACATTAGCTCATGTGGTTATATTTTAGAAAGATTTTAGCACAGACATTAAAGTCAAATTATCTGACCAGAATTCCAGCTCCAGTTTATCAATGACCCCCAAGCAATTCCAGTTTATCAAATCTATGATCTTATGAGCAATTTAAAACAGCTATTTCCCAGTATCCTCACCTATAAAATAGGTCTTGGTCTCATAGTGATTTATTTAGTCCATTGAGTTGCTTTAAAAATAAGATAAATGAAATGCACATACATTTCTTAGTAGGCTATCTGACCATATACAATACTGAATAAATTTTGGTTAACATTATTTTCATTATTATACTTTGTTGGATCTCTCATTTATTCTATCAACCTCCAATTAGATTAGTCTATATGTAAAACAAATCTTACCTTTAAATTGTCTGATTGGCACTGCAACTATGCCATCAAAATGTAATTCATTCCACCCTTAAACTGGTCATAACATCATCAAATCAAAGATGTGTTTTAAATCATTTTAAGTGAGCAAAATAAATCAAACATTTCAATTACCAAATCAGAATTCATAATAATTTTACCTTGATAGCTAGTAAATCTTCCAAGTTTAACAAAATGCAGCAAATATTCATAAGTCTATAGTCAGGTTGTTAGTAAATAATATATTCCTACTGAAGCATTTGCATAAAAATTTTCTCACTGTATAATCTGGTCTTTTGTCCACCTAAATTCTTATTTTTCTCTTAGTAAGTCATAGTAGTAGCTGGTATTTATTGCACATTGTATCCAAGGTCACAATATCCAATTATTTAGTACCAAGATCACCAGATTCTTAACCACTACACACTAAAGAGTCAAAAAAAGGAAAAATAACATGTATTAACTTTTACCTTTTTACATAATCAAAAACTAAAAGAAAAAACAATTATCCTAAGAAATATTTTTTATTTCTTTGGAAACTTGAGCCCAAATGTGTTTCATTCCATTAAGCTATGAATTTTGGAATAGGCAGAGAAGAAAAGCAAGCTTCAATATTCCCTCATTACAACCTCATTAAGTAGCAGCTCCTTGAGCTCCTGCCTTCTAGCCATGTTCTGACATTGTTTAATGGAGTGATATGAACACATTCAAAACACATTAAAAAATACGTGTCTTAAAATTCACTTTCTTTGTGGAAAAATTTTAAAATTTGGCTGGAAAAAACCCAACTCTTGCCATTCAGAAGGATTGAAAATTGAAAGCACATCCTCAGCTGAGCCAATGGAAGCTGGAAACTCAGAGCTCACAAATTCTTCTCCTGATGGCCCTCCAAAGCTCTGGGCAAAGCTGCTCTAAAAAGCAAATATTGACTATCATATCCCCGCAAGTAGAGAAAAACACACTGTTTTGTGCACTGCTCCTATGTGGCATGGACATCCCGGCTCAAAACAAGTACATTGGTCCCCTGGAATCAATAATTTGTGACTGTAGAGGGCAGTTTAAACCATGTATACTTTAAAGACTCTGAGAGATGCCCAATTGGCATTCTCAATTTCATCCTAGTGACCAAGAGAAATGAAAGATTCAGCAACCAAATGACAAAAATTTTATCTAACTCAAAATGATCTCTATATATGGTGTGTTTGTTTACAAAAGACTCTGGTATGCCCTAGTGGTTTCAGCAATAAGAACATGAAGGATATCCAGCTGTCTCATCGATGCCAAAGGGTCCCACAATTGCCTAGAGGACTCAAGGCAACAGTCTCAACACTCTCATTTTATAGATGAGGGAATCAGAAACAAGCCATTTCATTCCCACATAGAAAAGATGAATTTTGAAACATCCTTGCTGCCGAACCAGGGTTTATGAAAAATCTTGGCAATAATCAATAGTGGAGAAACATTGAACCTCTGAGATATCTGGCATATCAAAACCAGTGTGAGAAATATTGCCTGTCCTTAGAGAAATGTGTCCTTTAAGAACTCCAGAGAATATAACCAAAAGCAAGTGGGATTGAGAAACATGTTCTTATTCATCATTTATTACCTTCCTGTGTTTGTTGTGTAGCCTGTTTAAAAATATATACATATGATTTCCTAATGGAAAAAATGGCATGGTAACAGAACTAAAGAAATAAATCCATCACAGTTCTCTGCCAACAGCTCTCTATGCAGAGATCCAACACAATAGCTCAGCCAAAAGTATTAATTTTAATATGGATCAAGTCACATTTAAGGAAACTTTTGATGTGTTTTAATCTGGTTCAAGTAAGTTTCTTTAAATAAATTAGCTTTTGACTGTTTGGAAAATTCAGAAAGTGTAACACATTGTCTTCTTTTCTTGATGAGTAAGTAGAAGCTCACATCTGTTTTCAGGGCCCTTCAGCCTCTGAACTTATTTCATTTCAGTAGCAAAAAGAAGTGTCAGAATGTAAACTAATTCCAGTATTATCTGATTTAAATCCATAGTTCATTTACTTATTGACCCTTGACACAGCTGCAAATTAGCTGTTGGCAGGATGGAAATGGTTTGTTTCTAGTTTCTTCATGTATAAAAGGAGAGTGTTGAGGCCTGTCCTTATCGCCAGCAAAGATTTGATAAATGTGAATTGGATCATTTAATAAAACTCATTGATCAAATGCTCTGAGACTCTAATGCCGTCATAACTATTGGAACAAAAACTACAGGAGGTATCAAAGGGAAACTGTGTTATAAACACTCATATAGTAGTAAACTAATTTAAAGGCTCTCATAGTGACCATATCTTTCAAGCATTATAAATGAAGAAGTTTGTGCCATCAAAAACACAGTTTTTGGCCAGACAGTCTCTCCATGAATGAGATAGGCAGCATGTCAAAGGAAAGATACACGGCAGCATTCCCACTTGACACCTTACCAGCCAGAGGACAGTGCACCTTCCTTTGCTAGCTGGCCACAAATTACAAGAAATACTCACATGTGGGCTTAACTGCATCCAGATGTGGCAGATCTAGAACAAGTTCTGCTTCCTGGATAAGGAGGACACTAGCAAGGGACAAGGTAGAACTACCAGATAAAATACTAGAATTGTAGATACTAAAACACTTATTCTTTGTGGTTCTCAGAAATTCAGATTTCAATGAAGGTCCTGTATTTTTATTTGCTAAATCAGGTAACTAGACAGAGTTTTCAGGGAGGATTTCAGCAGATAGAGATGCAGCTTGGAGAAGGAACCTACTTTTGTGAATAGAACGAGATCTCTAGTTAGCACTATAAAATCCGTGACTAATTATAGGAGTACAGATAAGTGGTCAGCAAAACAGAAGGGAAGCTAAAGGAGGAAAAGAGCACAGTTAGAAGAACAGCACACATCCAAGGCCATAGTCAAAGAGTAAACAGGCATCAAGTTCCAAAATGACAGAATAGAAGTTCCAACTCTATGAAAAACCACATATTAAATCAGCAACATCTCACTTTCTACTTCCCCAGAGGTGTATTAAATTTCCCAACAAGAAGATGGAGTCTGAAAAACCCACTTCAAATACGCACCGTTACCACCATGAATAAGGCTGTAATAGTCCATTTTGTGTGGCTATAACAAAAATATCCGAGACTGGGTAATTTATAAAGAACAGATTTATTTCTTACAGTTTTGGAGGCCAGAAGTACAAGGTCAGTGGGCCCACACCCTGTGAGGGTCTCTTCGCTACATCTTCCCATAGTGGAAGGAAAAAGGCAGGAGAGCATACAAGCAAGAGAGGGGTGGGGCTAAACTTATCTTCCTATTGGGACCCACTCTCACAATAGCGATGTTACTCTAGTCATGATAGTAGAGTCCTCACAACCTAATCATCTGTTAAAAGTCCCACCTCTGGGGGCCAGGGATGTAGCTCTGTGGCACAGCACCTGCCTGGCAAGTGTGAGGTCATGAGTTCAATTCCCAGTACCAAAAAAAAATGTTCCACCTCTCCATCCTGTTGCATTGGGGAGTACACTTCAATACATGAAATTTGGGGAACACATTAAAACCATATCAGAGGGCATCCATCCTCTCCATTAGCAAGTTTTTAAAGACCACTCTAGTTTGTGGAGAACGAATTTATGGCAAGCAAATAGGAAGACCCCGTGAATAGATTAGTTCAGTAGAACAGGTGAGAAACCCTAGACTGAGGTGAGTGAGTAAGAGGGAAAGATGGGAGGTCTTGATAAGCGACTTTCTCCAGGACATAAAGGAGAAGAAAAGTGCCAAGACTCCCGGGCAGCTTTCTAGTCTGTCTTGTAAGAGAATTCTGCTAAGGGAGAAGAGCTGGCTAATCTGATTATCACACTTGAAAGAAGAGCCTGAGAGCAGTTGGTAGAAGTGGACAGAGCTGAGAAGTTGTGATGCCTACATAGTTAAGGCTGATCCCTGCATGGGGGAAAGATAAGCCAGGGCAGACAGACAGCCAGAGAGGCAGACTCAAGCTCTTTGTCCCAGAAAGTCCTCTAGGGACCTCACAGGCTTGCTCTGTGTTCTTGGGATACATCAAATGCTCCCCTTCCTGAGTTCCTTGCCTCAGTCCCTAACCCGGGATATTCTTCCTCCCAGGTTCACAAGACCGTCTCCCTTGCTTTCACAGACTTTACCATCTTCTGATTTCCTTACCTGTGCACAGTCCTAGTCTACACCTGAGCCTCCAGAATGTGAACTCCCAGTCCAAGGAGACTCACCTGTACCATCAATGTGAACTCCTCAGCCTCTCAAATAGCACCTGGTGGGACAGACACTCAGCCAAAATGGGAGAAAGGGTGAACAGACAGCTTCCTGGTCCCTAGCACTGGTTCACAGAGCTGGCTGTCACTTATTTCCTGCCCTTGGAGGACTTAAAATAATGTTCTCACAATAATTTTTCTTTTCCATAATCTCTTTTGAGTGGTTTAATTTTCTTATCAATGAAAGGGCTGAACCAGAACATATGTAGAAAGCTAAATCATTTGAGGGACTGGATGAAGGCCAGGGAAAGTGCCCAATATGTCAGCCACAGATTTTTCATTGTGAGAAGAGCCCCATCCGTGAAAGGTGAGTCCACAACATGCTAACCTGTGGATGAACATTAACCAAACATTTTATTCTTTCATGCAGTCAGTGTCACCTCCGTGTGCAATCTCTGGGCTAGGTGCGGTGGAGGAGGGGTGGCCTCAGCCTTGAGGGAAGGTGGTCTGCCAAGAGGAAGGCTGGAGTGACGGTTAATGACAACCCAGGCGGTGAGTGCTTTACAGAGGTCCTTGAGGCAACACTGCAAGGGAGGTCACTCCAGGTAGACGAGGCAACAGCTGCAAGCCCGCTGAGACGCGAAGCTGGAGTATCAAATTCCAAGGGCTGGATTCCATGCGGTGCTGACAGGCTGGCAGCAGGAAATGATAACAGGGCAGTCACAAAACCAGATTGTAAGGAAGATTCATTTTCCTTAATAAGATTAAAATGCAAGATAGTAAAACCTAGCTGTGGAAATACACTTTCCTGGAAACCAGGACCACATAGAATCCAACTCTTCTTCCTCCTACATTTTACCTTCCCTTGGAAACTCTGGATATGTATGCAGTCCTTCCCAAGCTTGCCTCAGGGAACCCAGATCCTTCCAGCCCAGAAGCTGGGACTCTGTCTCAGAGGTGAGCCTATACACACACACACACACACACACACACACACACACAGATACCCTTTCTTGCATACTCTTTGGCATTCTTTGTGAGACTGCCTTCAAAGGAACTTAGCAAATATTAAAGCCACATGTGATTATTAATGGAATGTATTGGAAGCTAAGCAGCCCGCTGGTCCCAGTCCAGGTTCCCATGGATGATATCCAGTGTTGCCAAGACCCACACCATTGTGAGTCTCATCAGTGACAGCTTGCCCAAGAAAGGCATTGGGCCAGGAATCCTCCAAAGCTCACTGTTGTGTCAGCTGATGGAGATCTTAGAATCACAAAAGGCTTCAGTTAACCTATTTAACAGGAAAGACATTCCCTGGAACAGCTTGATTTTAATGAAAACAAAACCTTTAGGCTGGGAGAGTGCTCCATTCTTTCAAAAACTCGCATTATAGACTCAAACTTGATTGAAATTTTCTCCATGTTTCAGCCATTAGCTGTGTTGTATCATCTTTATATTCAGGTTTCAAATACACCTTCCTACTCACTTTCATTTATATAACCCTAGCACTGTAGTGTGGATGGGAAATGTCCCCAGAAGCCCATGTGCTAAACACTTGGTCCCCATCTTGTCTCCATCAGGAGGTTGTGGAAACTTTAAAGGCCTAGTGGGAGATATGCCCTCCTTGGGTATGTGCCCTTGAAAGGGACTGTAGGATCCTAACCCTAACCCTTCCTCTTTCTCTTCCTCTTTTTTTTAATCTCCATCCTGTCCCTGAGTTGAACAGTTTGGCCTCCTTACCATAGGCCTAAAATCAATGGAGCCAGTTGGTCATGGACCAAAACTTCCAAACTGTAAACTGAAATAAACCTTTTCACTATATACATTGATTCGCGTCAACTATTTCCTACAGTAATGGAAAGCTAACTAACACACCTAGTAAGGACTTTATTTTACGTGAACTATCACAATACCTTTTCACCTAGTCATGTGGTTTTGGTCATCCCATTCATTGTTGCTGACAGCACAGTTTGAACATGTTATGCCCAGCACATAAACATTCTATAACTTCATATTGCCTGCGGAATGACAACTTCCCCCAACTGTTTCATTCCCTGTGATTTGGTACTAACTTGTTTTCCCCCACCGTGAATTCTATTACATTGTCTTTGTGCCCAGCTAAACTAAAATATGATGTTCTTCTATGATATATTCATCCTGCTTAGAGTATACTTCTTCTCACTGCCAAGTTCAAATACCCTTTCTTATGAGTTAGATCTAAAAGGGAGATACCCACCCTTTCTTATGATTTAGATCTAAAATATCCCCCAAAAGACATTCAGAGGTGAGGCCTGATTAGAAGGGGCAGGTCACTGGGGGCCTAACTTGTAAGGATGCATCTCATCTGTGCCTCTTCCCTTCTCTGTCTGCTTCCTGGCTGTGATGGCATAAATAGCTTTCCCCCCATCACGCCCTTCCACCACGCTGGTTGTGCCGTGGAGTCAGTTGCCCATGGACTGAAACTGTGAGCCAAAATAAAGCTCTCTTCCTTTAAGTTGTGAGCGTTGGGTATTGTGTCCCAGAATAAGAAAGTAACTAATATACTCTTCCAAGCTCATGTCAATTCCTACAGTTCCATGAAGCAATCTCATTCTTACATTGGGATGGAATCTCTTGCATATATAATCTCTCATAGCACATAACTCTGTGCCTCTCTCGTAGCACTCACAACCTCATATTTTGTGCTTTCAGTGATAAGTGTATATGTCAGGAATAAAAACTCCTACACCACAGTGTTTGGCATCTTATTTTGAAACCCATCTAGCATGGTGTTTTGCCCTTCATTGGAAATTAATTTGTTGAGTCAATTAGTCAAGTATTTCATTCCTTATGGAACTTCCACCCTGGTGTACACTCCACCAGGGTCTATATAGTGGCATTATGTTTTTCTGTCAAATGGGAGTGCCCAGGCAACTAAGATTTGTTTTGTCTTTATGTACTGAGTGGAAGGTGCGGTTGGTTGGTTGGAATTTGGGGTGAGCGGCAAACTGAAGTGGTGCCGATTTGTCAAATGCAGCCTGGAAGTGAACTTGCCTCATTGCTCTAAAGGCGCTCTTCCTGGCGCAGAAGCACAGCGCTGGAGCTGCAACCCGAGCTTTCTTTCCTGAGTCCCGAATTACTCAAGTGTGCTTCTTTTGTGGGAGGTTTTTTCCTTTCTTGGACTTTTGCCCTGCTTAACAGCCCTGAACACCCTAGCACTAGAGACACGTTTGTTTCCTTAGCTCTTACTCCAATAGGATTTTACAGGATCAATTTGTGTAAGCAAACTTTTAATTTGGTTTTCTTTTCTCTTCACGGACTTTATTTGTAAAAACTCCAATGCATGCACACAAAATCAAATGACTGAAATGCTAGGCAGCAAGAAGCCAGCTCAGCCTCCAGGGACATGGGGACAAATTCGCCACATTTACCCCAGGATGGATGTGTTGGCTATTTTCACATTTGTGAAGGAAAATGTTATACACTATCCATATCAGGTAGAATATTTGTAACTACAAAGAAGGAAAGAATAAACTAAAAACAGTCCAAATAAGTGTTTATTTATCAAACAAGATATCCAGAGGGAGACAATGCTAGCAGCTCAGAGTATCTGCCCTTCTCTTGGTCAGTTGGCTGTAGCCCCCTTTATGAGTACAAAATGACAGGCAAGGCTGCAAACTTGATGTCTTCGTAGAGCTACATGCAAAGGAGAGGATGGAACATGACCAGATGCGAGTCTCATTCTGATACTCCCTTTAACCCGAGAAGGACATTTTTCCCAGACGCCTTCAGTGGCTGAAAGTCTCCATAGACTGAATTGGGTGGCATGCTAATCCCTGTGCGAATCGCTGTCCAAAGGAAACTCTGAAACCATGACTGTCATATGCCGATCACTTCATTTCCTGGAGCTGGGCACATTGCAGGCTGAAACATTAATGAAGCACTAGGACTCAGAAAAGGGGAACTGTGTATTGCACAGATAGTCCACTGAACCTGCCTGGTGCCGTGTGCCATCCTCCAGTCAATGCAACACCCAGAAGGTCCTGAAGCAGCACTTACAGGAGTGAATGAAAGATTTTGTGTGTAGATTAATCCAAACAGAGTCACATGATAATCATAACCTACTGTTAAATTATTATTTTCAATATTATAATCAAAAGGGATGAAGATGACAGGTTGAATCAAAAAGCCCAAGATTCTCCACCTGATTCATTCGTTAGCTTGTTGTATTGTCCTGGATATTTTTATACTGTTACTGAAAACATTTGTCTTACATTTACCTAAATTAAACTATTATTATTCATTCTTTTTATGTTGATTGCTAAATCAGAGAGTGGCTTACACAGAATTATTGGCCCAGGAGGCTTTTCCTGACTTGTGGGAAAATTCCTTTCAATCTGTCCATCACCATGAACTTTCATTCAAACTGTGTCACCCAATCTTTATCACTTCCTGCTGGCTGACTACAGCTGCCATTCATCTTTTATCATTGCTTCAGAGGATGCCTCCTTGTCTCCTTAGTTTGTGTTGTTGTTCTTTCTCATCTCACAGTTGGTCTGTCTACTTTTGCAAGGGTTTACTCTCGCCCGTACTTTGCAGTCATACACTGACCAGCAATGTCCTTTTGAACACATTGCAATCTAACATTGTCCACAGAGATATAAATTCCCCCGAGGGAAAACCTTCAAGGCTACAAACCACATGTAAGACTACAAATATCAACTTGCTCTTTGAAGCTGTGTTCCGGTTGCAGCCGTTCAAGGGACATGATGGAAACGAGAGCAACTGAGCAAGTCCAGAAGGATGAATAAAATGCCAAGGAGAAGGAAGATTGCTCAGCCTCAAAGAAAATTCAGAAGACCCTGGGACAAGCAAGCTACCAGTGCTGTAAAGAGACTGGAGAAGCCCCAAGTCTGTCGGAGGTCTGTACAGAGACTGACAAGAGTCTGATCCTGAAATACAGTTAGGAGGAGGACCAATGGCACAGAACTTGATTGAGTGAGAATTCTGAAGGTTTTCTGGGATGCTCCACAACTTTAAGACAGTCAAGTAGAACAGAAGGATTGCTTTTGTTTTCCCGTTTTTCTCCATTGACTACTATCCACTCACTGCCTCACTAAATTTAACTGTGAAGCAGAGGTAGAACAGGCATCTTTAATCCAAAATCCAAAATACTCACAAATCTCCAAAACGGTGCACACCAACATGACAGCACAAGCAGAAAATTCCACTTTGTTTCCTGCACAGAATTATTGAAAATATAAAATTAATTTCACACTGTGTGTACTACGGATATATGAAACATAATTTTGTGCTTAAACTCAGACCCCGTCTCCCAGATAGCTCCTTGTGTGTATGGAAATACTCCAAAATCTGGGAATACTCACAGTGCTAAACATTTCTGATCCTAAGCATTTCAGGTAAAGGATATTCAACCTATAGTCTCTCATATAACAAAATTCACTCTCTAATCTCAAGCAAGATCCTCCTGCAATTTAGTTCCCTTGAAATCTTCTGGTAGTACAAAATGAAGAATGAAACAGACAATATTTCATAGATATGCTTGCATGTTATTTCACATTTCCTCTAAAATTCCCAAATCCCCAATCAATTTTGTAGTCTGCCACTTCATTTTCTTCTTTTTAACACCCACCTATTACTATCTATGCATTTTGACCTAACTCATCTTCCAGACTCAATAATAATAATAATAATAAATCCTAAGGGGAAAAAAAGACTGTCGGCATGCATGTGGATGGCTCTGATTATGTCCCTCTGACATCCAGGTGATGAGATACAATGAACCGAGGTCCTGACCAGAGCAGTAAACTTGCCTCTGTGCCAGCTGTGCTCTATTTGTCTATCTACGAAATGAGGGAGGATTTAGCTAGGTGGCTGTGCATGACCATCACCTCTCTCCCCACAGTGTGGCCTAGGATTACAGCAGAGATTCTGGAGCCCTTTCAGTTCCACATAAGAGATTCTAGCACATTCTCTCCCAAACAAAACAACTTTAAGCAAGAGTCTCCATCCCTCACATCTTGTTTTCCCTGTCTGTAAAATAGACAGGATCAAATAACGTAGCCAACGTGATTGTTACAGAGATTAAGAGTGTTTAGAAGAGTACCTGGCAAACAAGTTCTACATGAGTAACTGTAACAAACTCTGGATTCTTTTTTTAAGAAGAAGGAAAAAGAAAAGAAAAAGGAAAAAGCACTT
The DNA here is from genome assembly GCA_004363535.1 of Dasyprocta punctata. Lineage (NCBI taxonomy): Eukaryota > Metazoa > Chordata > Mammalia > Rodentia > Dasyproctidae > Dasyprocta > Dasyprocta punctata. The sequence goes on from RJWM01007332.1 coordinate 40,048, forward strand.
TTGGTGTGAAGCTCACATACCATGTAACTCACCAATGTTAGGTGTATAATTCGATGGTTTTTACTATATTTGTAGAATTAGCAACCATCACCACAATACATTCTAGAACTTTTTTATTGCCCCAAACAGAAACTCTATATCCCTTAGCCATGATCCTCTGACACACCCTAAACTCTACCCTTAGTCCTAAATCACCACTAATCTACTACATATCTCTTCAAATTCATCTACTTTGGATAGTTAATATAAAGAGAATCCTATAATATGGGGTCTTCAGTGACTAGCTTCTTTTGCCTAACATAAATTCATCTATATTGTAGCATAAATCAGAACATCATGCCTTTTTATTGATAAATAATATTCTATTGTGTGGATATGTCCACTGACTAGTTGAAAGACTTCTGGGTTGTTTCCACATTTAGGCAGTATAAATAATGCTCCAAAAACATTCACATACAATTTTTGTATGGACATACGTGCGCATGTCCCTTGGGTATAAACTTAAGAATGGGACTTCAGGGTCCTCTCTGAACACTATGTTTAATAATTTGAGACTACTTTCCACAGCATCATTTTTTGTCCCCACTAGTAGTGTATAATTATTCCAATTTTTCTACATCCTCATCAACATTTGTTGTAGTCTGACTTTTTATTTAAGCCATCTTCATTGACACAAAATAGTATTTTATTTGGGGTTTGATTTGCAATTCGCTAACGACTAGCAATGTTGAGCATCTTTGTATGTGCTTGTTAGCCATTGGTGAGCTATGGATTCTTAGAAAACATCTACTGCTGATGCGTTCAAAGCCCTTATACCACCAACATACTCTAAGATGAGACCCACATCCAGGTTCCAATGAGAGGCTAAGGATCCAGTTCACTATAACTTAGAAACACTATGACATTTCTTTTTAGCCCAATGACTTCCAAAGACCCCAAATATCATAGCTTAGGTTTTCTCAAATTCTGTTGCCTTGATGTTATTTTCATATGTGTGAAGCCTCCCATTGTACAGTCATCAAGGATATGGGCCGTTCATATCTTGTGTAAGGCACATGGAAGTAATCCGACATCCTGGTTGAAAAGATCAAAGTCTTACCACATCCAGTGAAAGAGCCTCCTTAAACTAGCCAAAGCAGCTTAACAAATCAATTTATTTCCATGTCCTCATTGGTCAAGCGAGATTCATGACATCTAATTTATAGAGCTATAGTGAGGAGAAAATGAGATGCTATCTATTCAGCCAACACTAGGGAAATGAGTAGACAGAATAAATGTGTATGTGCCTGTCTACTGGCTTACGCTTGCTATAAGTTACTTTCCAGTCATCTACAGGTTGACTCTCCAACCTCATGGAGAAAGTGGAGCCCCGCAGGACGTAAGGTATGTGCTGCCCAACGGCACCATTTGCTGAAAGATTGAGAAAGCAGAGACCTGGGCTCCAAACCCACAGTGGCCAAGTAGCTGGGGCTGAGTTTCAGACAAGCTTCACGTCATAATGTGCAGAGGTGAAGGACCCAAGGCAGACGGCGCTGCGCAAGCCAGAGAGGCCTGAGCTCCAGGCCCTCCCAGTGCGGGCATCTTTTGGATGCTGCTGAAGTTCTTCTCTTTTGATTCGGAGAAAGAATCAAAAGGGAACAAAGTTCTCCAGGCATGAAAAGAAGAGCTACATCTCAGACAACCAGAAGAAGCCTTCCGCACCCCTGCAGTCTGCTTTCTTCTGCATTCTTCCCCTTGCCGCGGTTTGGCAACAGATCCGCTTGCAAGACTCCAAACGGCCCCGTGCTTTGACAGATCGATCATTTGCTGCCACCTATCGGTAGAATGTTAAACGTGACCCAAGGAGAAATTAAAATTGCGCCCAACCGTTATTGCACATTTAAAAATAATTCTACAAAGAACATCAAAGAAGTTTTTGGCTTATTCAATGTTTTTCCTAGTATGCAGAAGTGTAAGAAGGAAGATTTATGATATCAAACAACTCTATAATAAATATCATCAAATCTGAGAAAAGTGATTCAGATTGTGCTACTGGTTTGAAAAATATATTCTGATTTGTCTAGCTCGCTACAGCCTTTAACTGAGAGCAAGCTTTAAAAAATAGATCAAAAAAACAGATCAAATTAGGCTAACAGATTTTAAATAACAAAAATTATCACTGTCCTTAAAATTAAGCTCATTGAAACCTATTATATCAGAAGAAATCCATTTGTCACAGTTCCATGAAATTAGGACCATCAAATTTATTTTTAATAGTACTTTCTCTGCACAGCTAGAAACTTCTGCACACAGAGACAGGAGAATGGGTTTTAATGAGAAAAGCCCAATTGTGTCCTGAAATATTTATGCCAGTTTTGCAAACAAGTATAAAACATTTACAAGTGCTGCCTCCAAACATACTCTTCAAAGATAGAAAATGTACTCCCTGATTCACCAAAACACACACGCGTTGTTTTTCACTTATCTGGCCTGCCAATTTTAGGTAAATTTGAAAGTCTAGAGTAGGTCGAATCAAATAAGAAAAAAATGAGGAATAGCATCTTTAGGTGGGGAGACGAGGGTGAATTGTTCTATGCACATAATCCTTAAAATATTCATCACATTTCTGGTTGATATTCCTATCTCTCAACTAGATATACAATCCTATGCAGTAGAGAAAGTATTTTACTTACCTTTGTAGGTCCCCCAAACTATCCCAGTGTCTGAACTTTAGACTAAATACGTGTAGAAATTTGGTCAATAAATATGTATTTTTGTACCTACTGTGTGCCAGTTACTGTTCTAGATGTTTGTTCTGGGCACTGTTGTGGAAGGAATGAAAGGAGAGAGGGAAGGGAGGAGGGAGGAAAGAGGAGAATTTTCAAGGATGTGTTGAAACTGATACCAATTTTAGCAATGCAGCCAAAATGTAAGGCAGGAAAAATTTTATTAAACAGATAAGCTTTGACAAGGATCTTTTGAGTGACTGATGTGTTCGCCATAGTGTCCACTGCACTACCAGGCAGATACAAAGAGCAAGCTGGATGTGGTGGTGCACACCTGCAATCCCAGCACTCGGGAGGATGAGGCAGGAGCATAGTTGTGAGTTCGAGACCAACCTGGGCTACAAAGTGAGCTCAAGGCCAGCCTGAACTGCATAGTGAGACCCTGTCTCAGAAAGACAAAAAAAAAAGATACAAAGAACAGAAGCCATGCTCTGGTGGGGTGTGGCCACATTCAAATAGATCTGGTTATGACTTTCAACTGAAGAAGGTAACAGAATCACCCTAGAGAAAAATATATATAGATGCTCATGTATTATAGTTGCAGCTATAGTACTTAGACTAGTTCTTGCCATATAATAATAAATATCTATTGAATGAATAGCAAGATCATACACAGCTACTATTGGCACTATCTGGCATACTTGTGAACTTGAGGCTTTTTGTGAGCCTCCAAGGTCACATAAGAAGAAATGATTTGGATTCCAACTGGCATCCAAATGTTTGGCTTCTGAGATTCCAAGACCAGACTGTGTTGTACTGCTCAGATCTCAGATCTAATCTTATTGACACTATCAGATAAATGCAAAAGACATGAAAAACGAACCCACAGTCTCACCTGCCTCTGCCACAGAACCTGACTCTGCCCACTTTCTGCCCGATCCTATCTGAAGGGTTCCATCATAATCGCTGAATTACATAACCACCCAAACGAGATTGTTCTTCCATCTGTTAAGGGCCATCAGAGCCCTGTGCAATGAATTTCAATTTAAGGAGCTTTATGTCCCATCTGGAACAAGAGGATTCATTCCTATATACGAGGAAAAGAGCATTGTGATTTTAACCTGGTTTTAATGGAAATGACTCAATTCAAATTTAAAATTTTAAGTGGTGTTTAAATATTGCATGTCTCCACACACTGAGCAAGAATCATGTTGCCAACAATTATTTTCAGAGTCACATTTTCACAGCAGTAAATGCTCATTAAACACAAGCCATATATGCAAGGACTCTCGTTGCAGCATCGTTTGTAAGAGGAAAAAGCTTGGCGCTCACCCAAATGTCCATCAAAGGAGATGGGATAATGAAATCATGTTATGTTCATACTATGCGACTATTAAAAGGAATGAGGTAGATCTAGATGTGCCAGTGTGACAAGATGTCACAGACATAGCAGTGCATGAAGAAAAGCAAGACGCAAAATGCTATTCGTGTCTTTAGTACTGACAATAGCGGCAATAAATGTCAGTATATGTATATCAAAAAACCTGGAAGAATATACAACAAATGGTTAATGGTAATTATTCTGGAAAATAACACAATGGGATTTCACTTTTAACTTTATACATTTCTGCATCAAATAAAATGTTAACAGTGATCACGTATTACTTCTGTAATTTAAAGTGTTGAGTTTATTTCATTTTAGATATAAATAAGTATAATAAATTTAAGTTTAATAAACAAATTGAAAACTTGAAACAACAGTTTATAGTCGAACAAAACATGATCCTTTTAGAGAATTCCTGGTGCTACAAGCATTGCAAAGGTCTACATTCTTTAGTAAGCTGCACTTCCTTAGGCTGAATGAGAAATTCGCCTTCTGGGTTCTGACACTGCGGTTCACTAACTGATTCTTCATCTACATACTCACTACATGTGTAACAGAAAATAATGCAATCACTACTGTGGATGAGATAGTAAAGATAGCACCATTCTTCGTTGGTCTGGCATATAAATTTTTTTCACATTTCTCTTTCGTTTGTATCCCATCTGTCAGGTTTCTTTTAACTGCTATTTTTTAATATAATCAGTATCTCCAGCATGTTCTCCTTCATAACTTCTTGTCTCTGTATCCTGTCATTCCTTTGAAGTGCTTCATTGTGCTTATTTTAAAATCTTGAGCTACATGATTACTTCCGGTTCGCATAATAGTGTAATAGTCAGGAGAGAGACGCTGCGGTGACAAGTCATCCTGGGGACTTCAATGGCCGACACAACAAAGCTTTCCTCCTCACTCACAGTCAGACAATTTTCCTGCTGTCCGGCTTCCGTGGCCTAGGTTGCTTTCATACTGCAGCTCTACCATTGTAGTCTTCATTATTAGTCACAAAAAATAGTAGGGAAAAAGAAAAGACTCAAAACATGGAAAACTCACTTCTACTCACATCTCATTATCTAGAACTGGTCACATGGCCCTAACCCAACACCACTGAAGGCTAAGACTTGGTAGATGAGCACAAAGGCCTTTGGTGAGTGTAGTGAATTGGTAACTTGTGGTCAACTTAAACACCAGCTGAACTGGATCAGCATGGTGCTAAGTGTGGATGGTCTGCCTGAGGACGGTTGCCAGCATAAAAAGGAGACATGGAGGGGAAGAATAGCATTATGAGTTCTCCCAAGCATTGTTGTTTGGAGCCATTGATTCTCCTGGAGGATCTTGTCATGCTGGCTCCCCTAAAATGAACTCAGCTATTGTCATCAGAGGAGCTCGGGACCTTGTTGCTGAGAATGGCTGCGGTTCACTTTGGGGGAGCTCTGGTCCTTACTTTGAGTATCTCTTCCTGACTCCAGAGGGGAAGATGGGTGCTGTTCAATCTTCAGGAAAAGCTTGTCACACTGGCTTCTTGATATGGAGTCGGCTGTTTTCTTCATCGGACGAGCTTGGGACCTCATTGACTCTGAGGATAGCTGTGGCAGTTTTCAGGGGAGACATGGTCCTTATTTTGAGTACCACTTCTTGGCTCCACTGCAGAACCCTCAACCTGCTGGCACAGATCCTTCACTCTGCTGGCATAGACTTTCTAGCTTCCACCACTGACCTTTGGATCTTCCCAGCACAGATCCATGAAATAGATTTGTGTGAGTCATTGTTGTGGGCTCTAGGTTTTCAGTTGAACTCATGCAGGTTATTGCCATGGGATCCAGGCCCGTGGCTGGATTTTCTAGGTCTTTAGTGTTGTGGATAGATTTCCTGCACTCTCTTTGTATTTAATTCCTGGGTGACTATTATACATAATACTATAAATTATGTGTCCTGTACATGATTGTTCTCCTTGCAACTCCTGACTACAACAGTGAGCACCAGTTATTCCCTCTCCAGGGGCACCTGGTTTAGTTGATTACCTCAGCTGTTATCCTTCAAGATAAATTTTCCCTAGCCAGGTGTGGTGGCACATGCCTGTAATCCCAGCACTCAGGAAGCTGAAGCAGGAGGATCGCCCTGAGTTCAAGGCCAGCCTGGCTACACAGTGAGACAAAAACCAGCCTGAACTAATAGCATGACTCTATCTCAAAGATAAATTCTCCCTTAATTGTACTCATCCACTGCTCAAGATGTAGAGGAAAAGAAAGAGAAAAAGGAATGCCAAGTAGTGGACACCTCAGCTGGCTCTAGGGCCACCTTTTTGCTTAGCAGAAGCAAAGGATGCGTGCCCTGCTGTCAGGCCCCCAAGGGGCAGGCTGCCAGCTGCCCAAAGCAAACGAGGCAAGGGGAAAGTTCTTACTCAGTCTCTCTTAAGTGTTTAGCAAAAGCCTCTCCATCACGCTCTCCTTTCTTCCCCAGCCACAGCACCACGTCCTCCTAGTGTGGACCTCGGGGTTTCTGCCTTTTTGATTTTTCTCAGGCTCTCGGACTTCAACTTCTCCCACATCCGCAAGGTTAGGCTGGGGCGGTGGGGGAAGCAGAAGCCTTTCCCAGACCATCAGCGTTTCAGACACCAAGGTCCACAGCACTGCCACCACAGGTTTCTAAAGCCTCTTTGAAAATCAGTAAGGGCCTTGACACAGTGAGCTTTTCCTGGGGAACACCAGACCTCCTGTTTCTTTCTTTCTTATTTCTCATTCTCTGGTTTTTGTTTTGTTTTGTTTTGTTTTTGTTTTCTGTCTTGAAATAAGAGTGCATGAGCACAAGGTCATGAGTTTGATTTCCAGTACCAGACAAAGAGTACATGAGACTGACACACAGAAAGAGCACCAAACTTGTTACCTGGCTATCGTATTCCCACCGCGCGATGAGGGAAAGGCTTCTCCCACAACAGGCAGCCCCGGTGCACACCCGTGCGGCTCCAGGCACACTGCGTCACTCCTGAAAGCAGCCTGATCTCAGCAGCCCTCCTCTGCTGAACTCGCTCACCTCTGCGCAGGGCCAAGGAGAACGGGCCAGGGGGTCAGGCTTGAGCATGGACAGGCGGCCAGGTTTTCTAATTCACATCCTGCCAGGAAGTCGACTTTGAGGAGTATAGTTAGGTAACAAGGAGCAAACAAATGAGACATTGTGGTCAGTGTTTGTTGGTATCAGGGGAAAGTATATATGATTTGTTTATGGCCTATGCCTAAAATATCATAAATATAAACATCTCACTCCTAAAATTATAGCCTAAACCACAGTTAAAAAGAAATCCTTCTTTCTCCAACCACTTTATTGAATCAAAATATATAATTGGACAAGCAGAAAGGTAAAATTACTTCTGCTCTCCATCTACCCAACATCCCCATTGTAACAGAAGCCGTTGGTTTCCCAGTGAAAAATCACACTCTGCCTGTCTGTCTCTGACCTGCCTCAAACAACAGAAGATGAAAATTGCTGTACTTGCCTTACCATCCTGCCTTACAGCCAGCATAGCTATGTAATACAATTCTGGCCAAAGGTTTGTAAGAGAAGACTCCTTGGGGAAGCAGAGATTGCAGGAAATATATTTTACCTCACAAACAATGGACGATTATTAAGGGGGGAAGAAAAGCCTTTGCCACCTTACCTTCCCTCGCCTTTCACTTTTTTCCTGCTTTCGATGTAATCACAGTATCTGCTGTGAGTGTTCTTGGTTTCCCTGTTGTGGCTGCCTCGATGTCCTGAATCAATTCAAAATATCTACCTTTCACCATCATTGTGGCTTTGAGAAGGAGCTAGGAGGTGCACAGTGCCCGGTCCTTTTAATAAAGGACACACTGAATGTCTGTACGAGCCTGACTTTCCACAGGATGGCTCTTGACAGCAGCATTCACTGTAATTTTTATCACATTTTGTAAAGACATTCATGAAACAGGACTTCCAGAGATGCTTCAAGAGCAATGGGACAGTGCCAGGTGTGATGGTGCACACCTGTAACTCCAGCACTCGGGAGGCAGAGGCAAGAGGATCGCCATGAGTTTGAAGACAGCCTGGGCTACATAGTGAGTTCAAGGCCAGCCTGAACCACATAGGAAGACCCTGTCTCAAAAAAAAGAAAACAAAAAAATCAATAGGACAAAACTGTCCAAAGTGATGGGGAGGATTCTGAGGATTTGTGGCAATATGTCTTTGACTGCAGTAAGTTTTTTTAAAATGCAAATGTTCTCTGTATTTTTTGATCATCCCTTATAAGCCAACAGCAGAAAAGAGGTTTCTTTCTTTTTCTTAAACCCTTTGAGACACCAAAAGTCTTCACTGAGAATACTGGACACCACACTGAGGAAGAGTAACTATATTCAATTTACTTTCTAATTAACTTAAGTATTTATTCTATACCATGATTAGAAATAACATAAAGCCTGATCGTAGCCTCCCTATAGTAGTTGACAAAATAAGCAGTTCTTTGCTCATCTCCATCAGTTTTTATTTTTACAATGACCCCCACATGATTCCCAGTGGAAAAGCCTCTTAGATCCATACAAGTGGTAGAAAGTTATGAGATTCGTGGTCAAATTACTCAAAATTCAGACAGGATTAAAACATTTTTTTCCTAGGGGCTGGAAATATAGCTCAGTGGCTAAATCACTTGCATAGCATTTTGGGGGCCCTGGGTTCCATCTCCAGCACTGCAAAACAATAAAAGTAAGAATATTCTGGCTTATAAATAAAGTACATATCGGATGCAGATAATTGGGGGGAAATAAAACAAAAATACTGTGCAGTAATAAAGAAAATTAAAATCACTTACAATCCGGCCACCTAGACAAGTCCATTATTAAAACTGTATTATACTTCTATCCTTCTTCAGTGCATGTCTGTGTGTATATATTAAGTAAATTTGGGATTATAATGTAAATAGCTAATCATTTTCTGTAACTATTGTATTGTAAACATATTCCCACACAATTAACTATTTCTTTCAAAACATGACTATTAATGGTGGCAAAATGTTTCACTGTTGAATAAAAATAAATTATATGTAATCATTTCCTTATTGAGATTTAATCTTTTTTTATTTTATTTTATTTTGAGACAGGATCTTGCTACATAGTGCAGGCTGGCCTCAAACTCATGGTGATCCTTCTGCCTCAGCTTCCCAAACAAATGACGGGATTAGAAGCATGCATTGCCATGCCTAGCTTGATCATTCTTGAATATTCTAAATAATCCTCTATTTGAATGTCCTTTAATTAAAATAATTACAGTAATGACTAAAGTAAGAAGGCAAAGTAGAAAGAGAAAGTGGCAAGGGATCTGTGTCCTCCTCCATTGGGCACACAGGTCCCCAATGTCAATAGACTCCCTGGATGTTCGCCTCCGGTCATTTTCCTATTGCATCCCACCAGGCAGAACCCAGCAGCAAGAAGCCTGCTGGTTACTGATGGTGGCTGGAGCCAAGGAGTGGTGCAAACCGTCGGACTGGAGTTCAATCCCCAGTCTCAGACAATGGTTCCATGGAAAGTCTTCCAGGGCCTCAGCAACAAAGCAGAAAATGACACAAGCTGCCCAAGAGAGAGAGTCAGCCACTTGGCTGACCTCAAAGGTCAATTGGGGGAGCAAGAGGAGCAGAACCAACCAACAAGGAGTGGGCTACAATCACGGCCACTGAGTAGGTGACACTTGTCCTTGCTGGGGCCTTTGCTACAAAGGAAGCAGAGGCGGCAGAGAGAATATATTCCAAAGGAAGCATGCACCTTTGGGCTCCAAGGTAAGAGTGAAGGAGTAGAGCAGGCTATGCACCTTGCCTTTCTCAAGTCACCATGAGATCATCATGCGCACACGTGCTTGCACGTGCATGTGTGTGGGTGTGATTGGAGACTGAATCCGGGGCCTTAACAGTGAACTCATCCCTAGGCCCCACACACACACACACTTATTTTATTTTGACACAGGGTTTCTCTACATTAGCCAGCTTGGGCTCAAACTTGCATTTCGTCTGTCTCAGCCTCCCGGAGTGTTGGCATTACAGCTGTGCAGCCCATATCTATACAAGATCGCTAACTTCTCGATTACAGAACACTGTAGAACCTGCTCAGAAATGAGCAATGCCCCTGAATACCTTAAGGAGTCCACCTGCCAACAAGAAAGGGAAAAACAGCACAGCACCTTTGGAGACAAGGACCAGAGAAAGATGAAACTGCCTCACATCTACATCCCGTCCCTTCTGAATTGTTCCATTGTAATTACAAGCACATGGTGGAATCCTAGTTTTGCCATTTGCCTTGGGAGGTTCTTTGGAAAAGTTATTTAAGTTTGTAGGACATCAGTTTCTTCCTCACTGAAATGGAGATAGCAATATTTATTTCACAGGGTTGTTATGAAGATTAAAAAGATGATGACTGTCAAGATCTTGAAACCCAGCACCCAGCCTGTAGTTCCTGCTCAGTAAATGGTGAGTAATAGCACCAGTGACTACTCAAGGAGACTGGGAATATTTAATGTGAAAAGATCCTAAGGACCCATATGATCGATATCTTCCAATATTGAAAAGCTCATATAAAATAGAACGTAATGTAGACATTATGTATTGAAAACACTTGTTCATAAAATTATTTAATTTTTAAAAAGAAAATGTGGATAATCCTATAATGCTCCAGAGTGAGAAAATGGGCGAAGAGAATGAAAGAAAATTCCATGAAGAAAATTCAAGAACAAATCCAGCCATCAAGTTCATAAAACAGTGAGGCAGACAGCTTTGAGTACTGTGCCCACCACCACCCAGCACTGGAAACATGATGTCAGAAGACTGTGAGTAGCCCAGTCCTGTGAAAATTCTGCACTATCAGGCACACAGACCTAGATTATATCTCAGGCCCCTTGTTGCTCTCGGACTTTATCTATATACGATGCCAAGCCCAATAAGGTGTCCTGCATAGCACAACAACCTCCCATTTTTCCCTAAAGAGTGAGTAAATGGCTTTATGTGTGGGGGTAACAAATTCAGTTTCTGCATAACAGGAAAGGCTAGGGCTGTGTTCTGTTTTGTTTTTTCATTTTGGTGACCAGTGCAAACTTAAACAACCTAAGGCAAACCCATCAAAGGAGTATTATAGTTTGCAGCTGCAGGTGGATTTTCCCACCTTTCCAAGGACAGCAGCTGCTTTTCTTGGGTAGTACCTTCACCGAAGTCACACAGAGGTGCAAGCCCCACAAAACCTGCCTACCTTGTTCCCCTCTCAGCTTTTCACCTGTTTGCCTTGCTCTCTCTTTGCCAAATCTGATCAGCAAGGAGTTTTAGGCCAGGCTGTAAGTGGATGGCAGCTGCTACCTATGAGTCTTTAGTGGTGCTGTTACGCTGTCTCAATGTCCTGAATGATTCAAAACGTTTACCTTTCATGTAACTTTTACTGTGGGAAAAAGCTAGAAGTCACACAGTGCCAGATCCAGTGAATCAGGTGGATGAGGACAAGTTGTCACGGTTTTACAAGCCTGCCTTTCTGGTAGTTGGCACTTAGCTGCAGCATTCACATATTGAATGACACCTCACGATAGAAACCTTCCAGAACTGCTTCAGAAAGTCACAAGAACAATGGGATAACTGTGTTCAAAATGAAGGGGAGTATTTTGAGGAAGATGAATGGCAATATGTCTTTCACTGTAATAATTTTTTTAATTTAAACATTCACCATGTATTTTGATCACCCCTTAAAGAGGAGCAAGGTCACTGTGGAAGCTCTCCCTCAGTAAGAGTTCACAGACACCACATGGATGTTATCCAGCCTCATTAGCCACTAGGGTTACTTTCTACAGAACATTTTGGAAATGTTATTGAAACCAAATGACAGAGGAAATTTATCCCACCAGGTACATACAGAGGTGGTTGGGAAGGCTGCTAAGGGCTACATAAATCAATTCAGTAGTGCCTTTCAATGTAAGAAACTTGAAACTCTCCATCTTCCTCATTAATATTCACTAATTACTATAACACAACCCCCTACCCCATTAACATTTGGCAGATTCAATACAGCAAGCACCCAGAGACATTTGAAGTATTTTTCAGAGCTTATAGTGGAAATTTATCATAAAACCCATCAGTTTTCACTGAAAGCTATGCTAGTGAAAGAATCATTTTACCAAAAGAAATATTGACTTTTAACATGAAACTGTTCAAACATATGGCTATATCATATATATCAAAAAGCAGAAATTTTGTACATCTGATCTGCCTAAATACATAATGTAAAGTCTGTGACTACTTCATTTCACATCTGTTTCTGTAAGGCAGGTGTTACTCTTTGTCATGAGTTGAGCAGTAATCCTCCCCCAAAACGAGGTGAAGTCCTAAACCCCAGTACTTCAGGATATAATTTTATTTGGAATGGGTTACCTCAGATGTAATTAGTTAAGTGAAGAGGAAGTCATACTGGAGTAGAATGGCCCTTTCATCCAGTACAACTGGCGTCTTTAAAAGGAGAAAGGAGAATGTCACGTGTATATATAGACAGGATGAAGACCAAGAAAAGGACAGGCAGAGGCTGGAGTGATGTTGCCAGTAGGTAAAATGGTGATCTGGGACTTCCAGAAGCTTCGGGAAAAAGGAAAGGTCCTCCCCGAGAGCCTTCAGAAGAAACAGGGCTCTGTTGATGCCTTGCCTGCAGAGTTCTGGCCTCCAGAACTATGAGAGAATAAACTTTTAGTGTGTTTTGCCACCCAGTCTTTGGCAGGAAATGACGCCAGACTTCATCCACGTACATTATGCTGGAGTGATATTTCATCATACTGTTAGGATCATAAGGTGATCTATTAATGAGCACCACTGTTTCTCACCTAAGTTCTAACTGAAATGAGATACAAAAATCAAAAGAATATGCTAATGCTACCAAATACACATCTGTAGCCAGAACTTTTCTATAAATCCCATATCAAAAATATCCTCTAGCAACATAAATATATACAATCAGCATTAAGCCTGTATTACCAGAAATCACTCTAATAAGGCTGCTTTCATCTAAATTTACTACCACTTAGTTCAAACTCTTGTATCATCATCAATCTTAATTAAACAGAAATTTCCACCTAATTGTGCTGCTTTCAAATCTCTTGCGATAATGTGTAGTGTCATTCAATTCATCTTCTTAAAGAAAGAGGGTTGGGTTGTAGCTGAGTGGTAGTACGCTAACCTTGAATGCATGAAGTCCTAGGTTCAATCCCAGAGCCACAAAATAATAATATTAATAACCTAACAACAAAAAATAAAGTAGCAAAGAAACACATCTGACAAAATGTGCATAAGATCTTTAGGTATAAAGTTGTACAATTGTATTAAATGACTTAACGGAAAGTCTAAGTAGGTGGAGAGATATATAGAGTTCATGGATAAGATTATTGCCAATAATCCACAAATTGATTTCTAAGCACATACCATTCCAATAAAATTGTAGAGTATTTCTGATGAAACCTAACAACTTGATTTTCACATTCATAGGGAAGACAAAAGGCACATGAACAGACAAGGTCATTGTGAAGAAATAAAGTGAAAGATTAGCCATACTGGACATAGAGACTAGTTATGTATCTTTGGTATTTGAAACCATATCAATCTCATGCAATGAAGGCAAAGAGAGTAATAAAACAATAAAAACAGCCCATGCTTACATGAACAGAGGGTATAGTTCAGGGACACGGGGGCAATTGGAGATGGGCAGGCTGACTACTAAAACTCCTATGGCAAAATACCACAGATTGGATAACTTGAATAACAGAAATGTATTATTCAAAATTTTGGAGACTGGAAATCCCAGATCAAAGTGTCAGTAGGTTTAGTTTCTCCTGAGACCTCTCCTGGGCTTGCAGGTAGCTACCTCTCTCTGCATCCACATGGCCTTTACTTTGTGTGCACACATTCGCATCCTCATCTCCTCTTCTTGTAAAGACGCCACTTCTCTTGGATTGGGGCCTCACGCTTGTGACCTCATTCTACTTCAATTACCTGTTTAAAAGTCCTGCCTTTAAATGCAGTCACATTCTAAAATACTGGGGGTGAGGCTTCAACATAGAAACTTGAGTGGGGAGAGCAGCTCAAGCAGAGGAAGGGGGAACAGGAACTGAACAATTGTGTATCCACATGGGGAAATTGGTGAAAAGACTCCTACCTCGCAATAGCAGCAACAAGACAAACTTGGTAGCTCTTAGGAGAAAATATAGTAGGCTATCATTATAATCTCTGGCTAGGAGGAATTTTCTTTAAAAAAAAAATACTACACTAAAAGTAAAGTTTAAAAAAAAGCCTACACTAAAAGTAAAGTTTAAAAAAAGACTACACTAAAAGTAAAGTTTAAAAAAAAACACAAAACTAAAAGTAAAGTTTCTGTGCACCAAAAGAATCCAGAACAAAGTGAAAGTCTGTGCTGCACGTGTTCAGTCCGTATGCCCTTCTCCTACACTTCGCTGTGGCACATGCATTACCAGTGCGGCAACATTTCGTCCCTAACATTTGCCATTGCAGTTGGTTGATTCGGGGACCCCAGATCTAGAACTTCCACATGTTGAGGACCCTCTGTGTTGTCCTTGGCTGCCTTAGCCCAACCATGGCAAGAATTGAGCAGCTGCAACAGAGACCATACAGACCTTAAAGTCTAAAATTGTTTTTGTTTCTTTATGTAAAATAATTTCCCAATCTCTATCCTAGGAGGTGAAAACTTCACCTAGTTGATTTTTGGCCCCAAGATCAGGTACAGTGCTTAACACAGGGCTCAGTAAATAGTCAATGAATGAGAGTCACAGTGTGATGTCCCAGCCCCGAGAGTCTCAGAATTTGACCGTATTTGGGAGATAAGGCCTTTAAAGAGACAATTAAGTTAAAATGCAGACCATAGGTCACTGGGGGGACCTCAGTGAACTCATGTAGATGATAAACCTAGCATACTTATTTATTTCCTTACTCTGGTTTGGTTTGGTTTTGTTTTGTTTTAAGTTAGCATTTCTAGGTAGCCCAGGCTGCTCTCAAATGCATGATCCTTTTCCTTCAGAACCCAACAGGACTGGTGTCCTAAAGGAAGAAGAAGAAACATGGAGAATGCGTGCATGCAGAGGAAAGGCCAGTTGAGGCCACAGGGCGAAGGCAGCCAGCAGCCGCGTGTAAGCCTAGAAAAGAAAAAAACCTCAGGAGGCATCACAGCATGCCGACACCTTGGTCTGGAGCTTCTAGAACTGAGAGAAAATACTTTTCTGTCATTTACACCATGCAGTCAGTGATAATTTGTTATAGAGCCCCAACAGACTAATCCAGAGAGCCAGAGTCCTACCTGTCAAAACAGGTCTGCTCCTGCCCGGAATTCCATCGTCCTACATCTGCTCATGTCACCAGCAACCTGCTTTCTCGTCCCCCAAAGCTAAAACAAATATAACAGACACAAAAAATTATGTCAGTCCCCTCCTCTGTGTCAGGCACACTTCGAGCAGTAACAGTATAATAATGAACACATCTCGAAGGCCACAGACAGACCCAGTCATGGTGGCAGGATGAGTACGATGATTGCGATGACACAGAATGGACAGGGTGATGTGGACATGCAGGTGCGGGGAGTTTCATTTGCCTTGGTGGGCAGAGATGGCTGCCTCGATGAAGAGGAGATTCAGCCCAAGGGAGGGGAGGAAAAAAACCCAGGAATTGAGATCAGTATTGCTCAGGTCAGGAGGCAAGGATTGATGGCTTCTTTTATACTGAGAATTGAATCCAGGGCCTTCACACTGCGTTCCATCCCCTGTGATTGATTGATTGATTGATTGATTACTTTATATTTTGAGACAGGGTCTTGCTAAGTCACGAAGTTGCCCAGGCTGGGCCCCAACTTGTGGTCCTCCTGCCTTGCCCTCCCAGAGTGCCGGGGTGAGGGGTATGCTCCATCACACCCAGAGGACTGACGACATTAATCTGGAACGCAGAGTGATGGGGGAAACAGTCCAAGAGGAGGCTCAGAGATTAGTGTGAGGGGGCCATCAAGTGTAGGAGACCAGACAGGGAGGATCAAGCTCTAATTGGCCTTCTCTGTGAGCACAGAGCGGGAAGACAGCCCGCTGTGCTCCTTTGGCAATATGTAGGCGCTGGCTGGCACACCGTGAGGTGCAGGGCGAAGTCAGCACTGCTGAGCTCCGGTTGTCTACCTGGGTTGTACTACAGACCACAGGAAGCAGATGAATCCCATGCTACTCTAATTGCTTGCTCCAGTGTCTAAGTGAATAAAAGCAACATGAGCCAAAGGCTCAGAGATATTTGTCCACTACAGGCAACAGCCCCTGGCCCCCTCTTTTAAAAGTATCTCTGTGTCTTCTTTCATTCCCCCCGCACCCCACCTTGGTTGGGGATAAATTTGCAGGCACTCCTAGCAGGCCTGGTGTCCTACAATCGAGGAGTGTGAACCACGCACGAGGAGCTGCGGGTGCCCGGGGAGTCTGGTGCAGAGATGAGACAAAGGATGAAGCGATGGTACCATTGCAGTGAAGCAGCCGAGGAAGGACGGTGGCCCGTCTGCAGCAAACGGCCCTTGCTGTGTGAGCTGGAAGCAGGAGGTGGACAGTAGCAGTGTGGCAAGGACAGGGATCATTTGGAAACTCATGGGAGTGTACAGTGAGGCCATTTTCAGAGACAGCAGTGTCCTTCACTCACAGAACAGCCATCAGCTTTAGCTGTGGTCACCATGTCCAGACCTTGTCTGTCATTATTTAGAAATGTTCCCAGATCTGTAGCCCCACTGAGATACAGGAACCTTGAGAACAGGATAATACTTTGCATTTCTGTTCTCTAGGCACAGCACCTCCTACAGCTTCATAAAATCTATCAGAAGAGAGGAAAGGAAAGATGTGCCTCCTGAGAACCATGTCGGGCAGGGAGGCTCCAACCAGAAGACAACTAGCCTGCCTTCCTGGTGAGTGCACATGACCAACGCGGACTCCAGGAGGAGAAAGAGATGTGCCTCTCGAGAACCCACCACATTGGGTCAGGGAGGTTCAAACCAGAAGACAACTAGCCTGTCCTCCTGGTGAGTGGCACATGACCGACATGGACCCCAGGAAGAGAAAGAGATGTGCCTCCCGTAAGCCTACCAGTGCACGGGCTAAGAATCAAGGACAACATCCTTCCCACCCCCCGTAAGCAACCTGCTGGTTCAGAGGACTGGCTAAGTTGATAGCAACTAAGGTACATAAAGCAACTAAACACTTGTATTGTTCGATTGATTTTGCAGGCCTTGGGCTGGCAGTCTGAACATCTCTTGGGAAGATGACAGTATGCAATGTGGCAAATATGGGAGATTCCCTTCTATCTTGTCTTTGAGGCCCAATATTGTTCTCACTGTTTTGTTTTATTCTGATGATTTTTTTTTGCTTTATTTCATATTGTTTTTATTGGTTTTATTCTGTTTTGTTTTTGGTTTGATTTTACTATACCTGATGGAATGGTCAACTATTGTGAAGATAACAAGATATACTATAGTAGATACTGTTTTCCTAGTATCTTGCTTTGAAGTTCTATACCAGGCCTACTGTTTTGTTTTGATTGACTTTGTTCTGTTATGTTTTGTTGGATTTTACTATCTTTAAAATAAAATTTTAAAAAATAGAAAAAATTTTTTAAAAAATCTTTCAGAAGAAACAGACTCTGGGGCCAAGCTGAGCTGGGATCAGATTTCAGTGCCACAACCCACTGACAAGTGACTTCGAAGTAAATGAGTTTTTTGCCCTGAGCCTCAATTTCCTGATCTATAAAATGGTTGATAATATCATCCATCTTACCAGGTTGCTGTGGGTAAAATGAAATCATGTGTATGATAAACTATTATTCACTTATTCAAACCAACTATTTGTTTGGTTTGGCTTTTTGTGAAACAGGATCTCACTATGTAGCCCAGGCTGATCCCAAACTCACAGTCCTGCCTAAGCCACCCAAGTGCCAGGATTACAGGTGAGTGTCACCACACCCAGCATTATTCATTCACTTTTAAGCAAGGATGATGTGTCAGGTGCTATCCTAGGCTCAAAGATTTAGGATCTGTATTCCAGAAACAGGAGAAATTATAAGTAATCTATGAACAATAATTTCAGACAGTGATTAGTATTAGGAAGATAACAAAACAGAACAAGAGCATAAAAAGTTGGAGTGAAAACGGAAAGTGTTTCTTTAGATTAGACCATCGTGGAAAACTTCTCTGACCAGGATACATGTTAGTAAACACTGAATGACGAACAGGAGACAGAAAATTGGGAAAGAGAGCATTCGGGAGGAAGAATCAGCAAGTGCAAAGGCATTGTGGTTTGCTTTTGCTACTTGTTCACTTCTTTCTTTCCCTTCTGAATTGAATAAAATCAAACTGTTACAAGTCTGATCACAAGATCACTGTGCTATAAAAAGGGGCCCTTTATCTTCAGTTATTTACATTTTGTGAACACAGTTATCAGATTTGCCTGGGTTCTCCTATTCCCTGAAGATTCCAATTTAGCATGAAGTGGACCTAGATTTGTCCCTTTGGTACTAAGATCTCCAGATAATTCTAAAGTTTGAGAATCACTATGTTACAGATAGGACTGTAAGTGCCACTTTTAAAATGTACTCTATTCCTTATAAAATGGCCTTCCTAGAGTGTGAGGTTTGGTTCTTTGTCTTCTTCACAGCTCAATTAGCTGTATTTGGAGTTAGATGGGGCCTGGCTCAATTACGGAGTAAATTAGCTGAGCTCTAAGTGAGGGGAAGAAATATGGCCATGTTTTTTGCACCTTTTAATTGGAGATAAATGCTAACATGTTGGAAAAAATCCAAAGAGCAATTAAGAGGAGAAAAGAACTAGCAAAACTATAAAACTAGTCGGTATTGTTTCCAAAAGCTGAACATATCCTGCTCCAGAAGGATGGGGGGATGGAGTGTCCAAAGGGGAGTTTATAAATGCCAAAAAAAACTTCCAGAGGAGAAAAAGTGTCTTCACGTCTGAAGTACCAGCTTCTGGTTTCAAGGAGCAAAAATGTGAAGCCACAATTAAGGAGAATATTTATATCAGCCCTTATAATATAATTTATAAAAAATAGAAGCACAATTGTTATGTTAAGGTGACTAGGCACGCACTGTTGGGTGGAATAGTGTGCTTTTTTTAAAAATACAATTCTAGCAAACATGTATCAGATACCCACAACAGAGAGAAAGAGGATGGGATGAGGGACTGGGGAGTCTTCCCAAAGAGGCAGAAACGGAAGGGACAGCACAGAGGGAGAGAAGAAGAGGGGGCCCTAAGTTAAGAACTGCCAATGGCCTCAGAAGCTTGAGGCAGGCAGCCGCTGGTGTGGATGGGGTCTGATGCTCTCTGGGAGAGGAAGTCAGGTCAGTAGTGCAGGGGCGCAGCTCAGGAAGGGAGGGGTGCAGTAGCCCACAGTCACAGGGCACCAGTGGACGGAGGAAGAAGGAAACCTCCAGGGCAAGGCCATGGGGCCCTGGGTACCAGGTATGCAGGAGATGGGGCCCGGCCAGGCCGTCTCTTTGGTGACCTGGATGACAAGGGCAGGGGATGCCAGGAGACAGAGGCAGGCGCATGGTGTCTTAGTCACTTTTCTCCTCTCTTGTACGAAACACCCAACACCTACAACTAAAAGGAGGAAAGATTTATTTATTTCAGTCCGCAGTTGGCCGGCTCCAAGGCAGGCAGGTGCACAGGGCCAGGCAGAGGAACAGCTGCTCACCCCGTGGCAACCAGGAAGCAGAGAGTCAAGGGAGAAGCCAGGGGGATGTCACCTTCCAGGCCACACCCACAGCGACTGCCTCTTCTCATCAGGCCCCGCCTCCTAACAGCAAGTCAGATCATCCAATCACCTTCCAAAGATCCCACCTCCTATCCCAGGAGGCTGTATGGGGGGCAACTAGATACAAGCCATCACCTGTGATGTCCGAAAGACTTTGACACACACATATACACAGCCTCCACACTCATATATACGACCCACATGCCCATGCAAACATTCATGCACACTCACGGGCTCATGGACATATGTGTCCCCATTCACACGCATGCTCATACACTCATGCATACATCCCACATGGTCACACGCACAGGTTCACACACTGCACATGCTCACACATGCACGTGTTCATACATGCACTCAAGTATGAACACACAGGCACATATCTGTATACATACTCACTGAACACAAGCACGCACACGCTCGCCTATGCAATGAGCCAGAAGGAGGAATTTTGAGGGGCTGCTGGAAACCCCTCCAGGTGCACAGCTGGGAGCCTCAGAATCCCTATGCCCGTTTTCTGTCACTGCTATATTACTATAAAACCGACACATTGAGGGGGGAAACTAGCAGCCTAATCAGAAATGCAGCATCTCGGTTTTCATTCACTTTCAACTGGCAAGGAGCCTGAGAACTTGTCTTTAGCAGTCTCTTGTACAAGCCTCTGTCAGTTTGCACTAGCACCTTTCAGGCTGCAATGGAGGGAGAGGCTGCCAGGGCCTGGGCTGCCCCAGGGATGCTGACCAAAGCTGCAAGTTAAGGACTAAGTCCAGAAATAATGTGGACAACATGGAATGTTTAAAAAGCATCTTGTAGGCCAGGTATGGTGGTTCATGCCTGTAATCTCAGCACTCGGGAGGC
Organism: Dasyprocta punctata; assembly: GCA_004363535.1. Taxonomy (NCBI): domain Eukaryota; kingdom Metazoa; phylum Chordata; class Mammalia; order Rodentia; family Dasyproctidae; genus Dasyprocta; species Dasyprocta punctata. Next base: position 60,772 of record RJWM01007332.1, read on the forward strand.
CGAGGCAGGAGGATAGCTGCAAGTTCGAGACCAGCCTGGGCTACAATGTGAGTTCTGAACTTCACAGTGAAATCCTGTCTCAAAAAGAAAAAAAAAAAAAAAAAAAAAACATCTTGTTATTTTATCACCATGCATCCTTCTATGGAGTTAAGATCCTTTTCTATGCTTTAGCACCCTCAGCCCTGGAAGTACTGATCAGAGGATTCTGTATCATTCTCTGGGAATCTCTGTTCTATGCAGTTCACAGTCTACCAAGATGGGAATGAAGAAGAAAAACCCAACAGTTAAGGAAAACACACAATATGGCAGATGCAATAAAGTTCCATAAAAAAATTATAAAATAATCAGAGTGGCTGGGCAGAAAGGAGGAGGGAAAAGTACAGTTTCAAATAGGATCACAAGAACGAAGTTCGTCTGTCTTGAGAAAATGTGATCTGGGCATACAATGTGAGGTTCACAATTCTTTTGCTTGTCATCTGAGACTTTTTAGCTCATGAGGGGCAGAGCAACTTTCCATGCCTCTCAAGGAACCCACAGCTGTGGTGATGGGGCCCCTGCACTGGGACTCTGTGTGTTACCTCCAGTAAGAGCACCGGGAGTCCGGGAACAATGCACCACCTCACAGGTTTACGGAAAGGATGGCCACACGTGGCACTCAGGAGAGACCGAATCTGGGCAAGAGGCGCACAGCCTTCAGTCTGGCTCTGAAATTCTGCCTCCACAGAAAAAAAAAAAAAATGTTCCCTGCAATGTGTTATTTCTTCCTTTTGCTTTCAGGGACTTTTAAGTTCTCTGTCAGATTTTAGGCACATCACTACAAACACCATACGTAATTGCATTTTGACTTTTGTCAAATCTGAATACTATTCAGTGGGTTAGTCTATTTACATTTATTGTGATTTCTGGTATATTTAAATTATTTCCATTGTCTTATTTGGTGCTTGCTTTTTATTTGTTTGTTTGTTTTAAGAACAGTTCTCACTAAATTGCCAAGGCTGGGTTTGAACTTGTCCTCCTCCTGCTTGGTCTCCCAGAGTATTGAGACTACAGCAAGTGTATACTGCCATGCCTGGCTTGGTGTTTTCTCTTTACCCCAGGCGTGTGTGTGTGTGTGTGTGTGTGTGTGTGTTCCTCCTCTTTTGCCTTCTAAGGATTAACTGAAGGTATTTTTCACTAATTGTTTCACCTCTGGTCTGAAAACAGAAATATTCTATTTCTGCCTTCTGGTGATTCCATTTGGGAAAATAATACCCATTCTTAAACTCAAATTTAGCATCTTATTCTCCTCTTACATATACTCAGCACTTTTTACTGTTCACCTAGCTCACCTATCAGAGGTAGTCAGTGTTTGGCCTTTTCTATTTCATTTTTTTTAACATCACAGAAGTTACTACTATTGACTTATAAAATCAACATTCATTGAGATCTGTCCACATTTTTACAATAACCCTCGCTCTGTGTTTTTGTTTCTGCAGTTTCACCTACCCACAGTTAACTACAGTAAGAACATTTCAATGGAAAATTCTGTAAGTAGAGACTTCTGACGTGTTCACTTAAGCACTGTTCTGAACAATGATGAAATCTCCTGCCGTCCCACGCCAGCCTCCCCAGAGATGACTCATCCCTTGGTCCAGTGTGCCCTGCCGTGTGCACCACCCACGCATGAGTCATTTCAATGCCTGGGGTGTGGGATCTGTTGTCAAGATCTGCAGTGCTGTAGTCAAACGTCCCGCATTTTACTTAAATCCAGAACAAAGACCGAGAGTAGAGGCGCTGGCCTTTCGGATAAGCCCAGGAGTCAAAGGTTTCCTGTGAGTTTTGGAAAGTTGGAAGCTCTGGACTCCAGCAGGAAAGAGCTGTGTGGGGAGGTCGCTAAGATCTAAAGTAAGTTATTCTGGTATGATCTTACTGTTCCTAATTTATAAATTAAATTTCATCGTCAGCTTATATGCTTAGGACTTTCCTGTGGGTTTTGGGGTGGCGGATTTTGTTTGGTTGGGGTTTTTTTTGAGGGGGGGTTAGGTACGACTTTCAATTTACAAAAAAAAAAAAGAAAAGAAAAGAAAACACAAAAACCTAGAGGTCAATAACATCAAAGCTGCTCACCTAGGTAACAACAAGAACAAGGACAACCAAAAAAGATGAATCGAAAGTTCATAGAAGGTTTATAGTGGTTCAGAATCACTGCTTAACCTCCTGTACGGTGAGTGGTTTGGAAGAATCCAGTTTCCGGCATCCACTGGGAGTCAGAAGCCCACCAACCTGGAGACCAGTCAGTGTGCAGTGTTTTTAACTCCACACTTCTCTTTGTGCCTTGGCTCCTCCTTCTAAGGTTGCTTCCCATCTTCCAGAAGAATATCTCCTCCTGGTAACTGTCAGGAGTTTCCTGCCCCTGGAGCCCTGGCAGGATGAACGGTGTTAAGTGTTCTGTCCCTTCTAGTAATTTCTAAGTACACAGTATTTTCACCCGGGAACCATCCTGAGTTTGTCCTGCTGGGTCGCATCCGCAAGGGTCACTGGGTTGCAGGCTCCCCTTTCGCGCCCTCAGCATACCCCTTGCGGGGCCCCGCCCCATCTCTCCAAAGCCCCGCCCTCCATGCCCCACCCTCCAATGCCCCAATCCCTCAGCCTCAAGGCCCCGCCCCTAGACCTCAAGACCCACCCCTTTGGCCTCAAGGCCCCGCCCCCAGACCTCAAGGCCCCGCCTCTCCCGGTTTCAGGTTTTCCCCGGCGGGTCCCAGACGCTGATGACCCCCAGCGGCCGCTGCCGGCTCTGTCGCGTGGCCCGCATGCACGCAGGTGGACTTCGCAGCCAAGGCACGGGACCCCAGGGCCCGCGGAAATCTCTGCGGCCTGCCTCCCCTCCAGGCACCCCGAGGGCCACCGCGCTCGCGCTCCGCAGGGCTGGCGTCCCCAGCGTCCCCACGGTCATCCTGACTGCGAAAACCAGAGAGGAGCAACCCTCGGTGTGGTCCTGCCTGCAGCCGTCCGCCGCCCTCTCCGGGACCCTCCCGTCGCTCCAGGCCCCGAGGAAGGAAGGCCAGGCTGTCCCAAACCTGGGCAGGGCCCTTTTGCAGGCCCCCCAGTTCGGGGAGGGGGCAGTCGTTAACCCCTTGAGTGGGGTGGAGGGCGGGTGGAAGCACCCCTTGCTTCCGAGAAGGAGCAGTTCCCCCTCACGAGCTCCCTTCTCCAGAAAGGAAAGCAAACCGCCTGCTCCCCGCCCCCTCCACCTGGCTTGCTCTTGAGAGCCTCTCCCTTCCCGTTCCTCTCTCAGCTGGTTTTCCTCTTTCATTGCCTTAGTTTGCTAGAGCTGCCTTAACAAAACACCGCGGTCTGGGCGCCTAAAGAGCTGCAGGTATTTATTTTCTCACGGTCCTGAAGACCAGAGGCCCCACCATTGGCGTCTTCTAGAACCCTTTCCGTAGTTGCAGGCGGCCGCCTTAGTCGGGTCCTCTTCTGGTCCTGTCTCTCTAAGAGCACCAGTCACGTTGAATTTGAGCCAATTCTAACAGACTCCTTTGAGCTCAGTGACCTCTTTGAAGAGCCCATGTCGAGGTGCTGGGGGTTGGGACCCGAGTAAATGAGTTAGGACAGAGGGGAATAGGTCAGCACTTAACAGTCACCCTGATCCTACCCACTGGTGATGGCAAAGAAGAGGTGGTGATCGAAAAGAGAAGAAGGCAGTGTTTTAGGCCCTCTGTCACCCGTATTTCAGCATCTCCCTTTGCGATATTTTAACTTAACTGCCCCCGGTGGGTGCCAGTAAACTTGCTGCCAACTGTTGGGCAAAATATGAGGGATTGGGGGAATGAGAGAAGCATTATCATACTTTCCCTTTTAGTAGAAATAAATTCTACTTGTACAAAGAGAGCGGGCCGTGAGTGTAGATAGGAGGTTTGAAAGCCCCTGGATTCAGCCTTACTAGAAACATAGTAATGAAGATTAGAGCCAACCGCACTGGAGGGGGCCAAGGCCCAAGACCTCACACTCTCAGGCCGAAGACTTTTCTCCTACTGCTTAAGGCTCCCTGGTAAGCATTCGTGAGAATTACAGCAGGCTTTGTTCCACAGAACCATTTCACCAAAATGTAACTTACACAACTACAGTTGAAGCTGAACCACCCACCCAGACTCCCCCCACTCACGCCATTCCTCCTAACTACCTCTTCCCCGCTTCCTCGGACCCTCAGACCTCCTGGAGAAGACAGACGGGCTACGCAGCTTTTCCTCATCCCCATCACCGCACCATCGCTGAAGAGGTTTTGTTGCCCCATTACCCTGACTGAGTCTATTAAAGTACAATAAATGAGTGTGATGAGCCATTTTCTGTGATCCCAATTAACTTTTGCATGACAAAGCATTTTCTAGCTCGATATATCTTGTGCCCTGTTTCCCTAATGACTGCCAAGAGCTGCTTGGCTTCCTTTACCCAGAGACTCTCCAAGGCAACTGGTCACAAGTAATTGGAATCCTCACATCCTAGTACCAGTTCAGAGGGAAGGAGGGCCCTGAGCCCATCAGAATGACTGCCATCAGGAAACCAGAAAAGGACGTGTGAGGAGGACGTGGACACATTTGGAGCCCTGGACACAGAATGTAGAATGGACTAGCCACTGTGGGAAGCAGTGTGGCTGTTCCTCAGCATCTTAAAAATAGAATTATTATATAACCCACCCATTCTACTTCTGGACATAGACCCAGAAGAATCGAAAGCAGCCTCATTCACAACCTTATTCACAACAGGCAAAAAGTGTGAGCACCCCACGTGTTCATGTAAAAATGAATGAGTGGACAACATGTGCCAACAGGTAGCCAATACGGGAGATTTTATGATGTCTGCCTGTCTCACACATGCACACACAACACATACCCGACACTCCCATAGCCATGGTCTCCTGCAAACCTCAAATTCAGCCAACGCCAGAATGAAAATGTTTTTAAAAATTAAGACTAGCCAGGCATGGTGGCGCACACCTGTAATCCCAGTACTCAGAAGGTTGAGGCAGGAGGATCTCCATGAGTTTGAGGGCCAGCCTGGGCTGCATAGTGAGTTGAAGGCCAGCCTGAAGCATATAGGGAGACTTTGTCTCAAAATATCAAATAATAATAACAATAATAAATTTTTAAAAATAAAAACAATAAAAAATAATGTAAATTTTAGATAATACAATACAGTATAGCAACTACTTACAAAGCGTTCACATTATATTAGGCATTGTAAATAATCTAGAGATGTATTTAGCAGGATGTGCCTGGGTTACACGCAAATACTACACCATTTTATATAAGAGATTTGAGCAACCAAAACTTATGATATCTTTGCAGAGTTCCTGGATCCAATCACTTAAGGATGTGGAGGGATCTGAACATAGATATAACCAGATAAGTAGATCAAAACATCACATTGTAAAAACAAACAAAAAAAATTTACATTGTATTCCTTAAGATAAAAGCTTTTATTTTTTATCTTATGTTATTTTTTTGTGTGTGTGGCACACAGGGGTCAAACTCACAACCTCACACCTGCCAGACAGGCGCTTAAGCCACTGAACCAAACTCCCAGCCCTAGTTTTTTGAGACAGTGTCGCACTGTGTAGTTCAGGCCAGCCTTGCACTCACATTTCAGCCCAAGCCGGCTTCAAACTCACAACGCTTCTCCTACCTCAGCCTCCGGAGTGCTGGGATTAAAGGTGTGCGCCACCACACCCGGCTAAAATACAGAGTTTTGAAAACTAGCACAGCTATTACTTAATCCAAAACCCACTTTGATTTAAATCCTTTCACCTCTGACTGGAAGGAACATGTTTACACTGCTTGTCAGAATGGGGCGTTCTACACAGAGAATGAAGGGGTGACAGTCTGACCCACCCTTTGTCCATTGTGTGGAAACACTGCTTTGAAATGAAGAACCATCACTTTTCTCTCTGCCGTATTTTATAACCCAGGGATATTCAGTGATATGCACCACATCAGAAACTTAGCCTGTCTCCTACCCTTCTCCACCCCCGTGCTGTTGAATCAAAGCAGCGCGCCCGCAGTGAAAACCTGCTTCCTTTTCATTATCAAACAGCTGAAAGCTGTTTCAGCACGGGGCCACAGACAGCCCTGACCTTCTCCCTGTGTCACCCATCCCACTCTGCACATTCACTGCACAGTGGCAGAAGAAGCTCGGGGAAAAGTCGGGCGGCTCAACAGGATGAGGCTTCAGGGACAACAATAATGAGAAATAAAAGCACTTTCTTGGGGTCCCATGTCCCGTCCCCTTGGCACCCCTCAGATTTTGGTCACAGTCATAGTAGTTTCTGCTAGTCTAGATTCACACTCACTGAGCCCACCCAAGCCCACACCTCTGGTCCCCATGGCCTGCTTCAGATCCTCCTCCGAGCCCTCAGGAGCTCCCTTGCCCTCACACAAACACAGCCAGGACACATGGCACCACAAGCAGCCCCAAGGTGACGCCACCAGTGGAGACTGAGCAAAGCAGGGCTGGAAAGTGGCAGGGGTCCACGCTGTAGGGACGGCTCCAGGACTCTGCCTCCTCAGAGACCACCAACTCAGAGACCCAGGGGGGCCTCATAAGAAAGATCTTATTTGTAAGATGTTAGGGGCTTGGTGTGTGTGTGTGTACACACCAGAAGTGTAGCCTCAATACTAGGACAGTGTTCTTGAGTGACTATAAGAAGCAGAAGTCATAAAAAGGCCAGGTGTAGTGGCACGAGTCTATAATCCCAACACTTGAGAGGCTGAGGCAGGAGGATGGCTGCAAGTTCAAGGCCAGCCTGGACCATATAGTGAGTTCAGAACCATCCTGAACTACATAGCAAGACACTGTCTGAAAAAAACCAAAAAACTAAGGAAAAAAATCATAAAAAGAGATACTATAGTGCTAAAAGTGACATTTTCCATTATCTCCTCCCATTTTATAAGTGAGAATGCTCGGGTTCACAGGATTAAGCACGGTGTTCAGTGCATTGCAAGGGAATAATTTGGGACCAAACCCATTGATTCTGACTCCAAGTACAAAGATCTTTCCAGTGTGCTACACGATAAAATGTTTCAAACATAACAAAGGAGCCCACTGTTTCAGTGTCTGATGATGATGACGATGATGACGATGATGATGATGATAACAATAACAGCCGAGTGTATGTTCCAAGTGCTTTGCCAACCCAGTGTCATTTAGTTATGTCAGCTGTGAGTAGGTTCTGTCACCAATCCCATTTTGCAGGTAGGAAAACTGAGGCACAGAAAGATTAGTTAGCTTGCTCTGACACAGGACTGGTAATTGACAGAATCGTGCCTAACACTGAGCCAGCCTGGCTCTAGAACTTATAGTTTCAACCCCCCTGTTCAAGTGAAAACGCATCTAGTTCTTCTTGAGTTTATCAAGGTATGTTGTTACATATACCAACTCATCACCTTGGAGAGAACACAGAAAGTTTTGAGGTCTAATTATCTTCTCCAGTTTCACAGGCAACTCTAGCACTGATGTTGGGTTTTGGCAGAGGCCGGGGCTGAGCTGCCATGACAGATGGCACTTGTCTTGCCGCCAGCTCTCTGATGGCAGTTCTGGCCACAGTCACACCTTCCATCTGGGGAAAGGACTGGTGCTCTTTCTTCCCTCTTCCTGCAGACGCCAGAGTCCTGAAGTTCATTGGAAGAGATGCCTCATTTAGTAGCTACTTAGTGTCTCATGCCCACAGTGGCTGCTTCCCAGGGCTCGCCCCTGATGAGTAACTGCCACAAAAGCCACTTTATCAAGAAAAAAACACAGCTAAATTCAAAAGAAAATGTGTTTTCCAGCTTCCCCAGTATCAAAAAAAAACATGGTTCTGGGGCTACTTTGTAGCCATATCCATTACATTCTCAATACACAATCATTTTCTCAGGTCTCGTATCATCCTTTAAATTATACATCTGAAATAGAATACACACCAATATCTCTGGAAAACATCGCAAATACATTCTGATAAAGAGGGGGTAAGGCACAAGCAAAGCATACTCTATTCTTTTTAAAAACCATATTAAAGCCACTAAAAGGCCATGATGTATAGACTTATTATATATCACAAACATATACTAATAAAAAAATTTGAAACCACTAAAATAATGTAATTATGCTACCAATAATAGAAATAAATGGTAATAATAATTAGAAGAAAACAAGTTTTGGACAAACTTAAATGGAAAAATTCATCTATCTCTAAATAAATGAACATTTCCCAACTCAATATGGGAAAGAATTTCACTCTATTAATTAAAAAAGTACAATATTACAGCAGCTGAGGACATGAAATAAAAAAGTAGGCTTCATTCTAGTTTGAAATGAAAATTTCTTGGTGAATAAAATCCCTCACTTTATACAACAATATGGTTGTAAAGAATTAACACTGTTGCTCTGATAATCATAAATAAGAAACCTGTTGACTAAGCAACACATTTCACTTAAATGCTGTGTTTTTTTCATAAAGTATATGTGTATTAATTATAACATTGATACATCTTTTTGACTATAATGCAATAATTAAGATACAAAACTTGCAATAATCAGGCCACTGTTGATTACAACTATAAGCTTATTATACTTGAAATTCATGTAATCCAGTCCAAGGAGTGTTATAAATTCAAAAATAAAAACCCCACCAGTGAAAGTAATTAAAAACAATTCTATGAGTTTAGTATGGTGGTTCACACTTGTAATCCCAGCTACTCAGAAGTCCGAGGCAGGAAGATCATGCCAGTTCAAGACCAGCCTGAGTGACATAGTGAGACCCTGTCTCAAAGAAAGAGAGAATCTTATTTACTCTTTCAGTTTTTCATACTAGGGAGACAATGCCATATTTACACATGTGAGTCTGATTTATTTTACTTATGAGTATGGTCTCAAGTTGTATCCATTTACCTATAAAGCCTCAAGTTTATCCTTCTTTATAGCTGAACAGTACTTCATTGTATAAAAAATCAATTCTTTTGTATCCATTCTGTGGTTCAATTGTTTGATCATTTTTTATGCTTATCTCTTGTGCTGTGAACAACTACTTTAAAGATAACAAAACACAATATATTAACCAGTGTTAATGTCTTATTATTTTGTTTTGAAATCTGTATCATCGTTTTTGTTCAGTCTTTGTTTTTAAAACAAAAATAAGAAAGAGAGAAAGAGAGAGAGAAAGAAAGAGAAAGAAAGAAAGAAAGAAAGAAAGAAAGAAAGAAAGAAAGAAAGAAAGAAAGAAAGGAAGGAAGGAAATGTTAGAGTTTTCTGGTGCAATAGAGAAGCAGAAGAAAAAAGAAGGTGAAAGTGGCCTTCTTATTTGAGGACGTGGAGAGAAGAGGAGCCCACAACAGAAGAGGGTTTGGCCTTCTCCTCCAACAGAATACAGAGAGGCAAAGGGTTATGTGACCTCTGATCGGAAGTGGTGCACGGGGCGGGCATTGATGATGTACAAGGAACTGACTGGAATTTTCTTCGCATGCAAATGGTAAAATAACAATTTGGGCAGAAGGGGAAGAAGGAGGGAGTGGTTGTTGGGGTAAGCATTCCCGCTTTGCTCTTCCGCCATATTAGACCATCGCCATAATTGTACAGTAATTTATACTAGGGCAAGGACCTTTAAGAAAGAGAGAGAGAGACAGAGAGAGAGGAAGAAAGAAAGAAAGAAATTCCTGATGCTTTGTATTAACCTCCCAGACTAATCAAGGGGTTCTGTTACCTCTTCTTGCTTCTTTCTAGTTCTTTAGAAGCTCTTGTGCTCCTCAGCTTCTTCTAACTTTCATTTCACCCCTCAGAACTCTACCAAACACCTTCCCTTCCATGTCTCCTTCCTTCTCTCCTGTCTAAAAATCCCTCCACTTTGTCAAGCACTGCACCTTGTGGAATTCTTGACGAAAGAACCATTCCCTCCTATGAATTCCCTGGTGATGGCTTGGGAAGCAGCTCAGTGGTAGAACCTTCACTCAGCACCCAGCAATGCACACCATACTGTAACGATTCACATGAAATGTAACTTTTCAAAGCTTCTCTCCATGCCACTTAATCCCCTAGCACCTACTTCATTTCTCTGCACCCTTATTACCAGAATCCTTTAAAAATGTTACCATATTTGCTGTCTCCAGCTGTTTTCATTTTTGGGGAACCCCATTCCAAACCAACTATCATCTGCCATTCCACCAAAAGAGCTCCTGTCTTCCATGCTGCCAAATGCAATGGTCATCTTCCAGTCCGCATCTTACTTGGTCAATCAGAAGGATTCAGCTCTGCTTGTGTCTCCATCCTTCATCTTCCTTTACTCAGATTCCCAAGGAAGGATCACTCTAGGGAAGTATAACATGATGGATAAAATGATAGTAAAAATGAAATGCTTTGAGAAAAAAATTAGGAAACCAATGAAAATAATTCTGAAGTTGTCCAGTAGTTTGTTGACTATAAAAATGACATGGCTCAAATACACAACAATGAAAAATAACGAATTAGAACAATCTGTATTAACCTGAACATCTGTCCTTGATATAACTACAAAGTAACAAAATTAGCATAATCTCACATTTTTTAAAAAATGATGAAATAACTAGGCAGTTCTTGAGCATAAAGAACATGTTTCAAAGGGACTTAAGAGATCTTGAACTTGAATTATAAGTGCCGATACTGCTTAGTTTATTAAATTATGAATTTATGAGTTTCATAACTTTTTTATCCAGTAAGACTCTTAAAATTTTTAATGTTTTTTAAACACCAAAATTCTAATGAAATATAATGGAAGCATTAAGCTGTTCCTGAATTTATGATATAGTTCATTCTTAAAATGTGACATTAAATTGATAAATGATTGAGCCAACCGTAAGGAAGTAAAGACCTTACAAAACTTCTATTATTTTGCCTTCATTACTTATGCAACTCAAAATATATTTTGAAATACTTTTAAGTTTAGCTTACAAGTACATCCAATTTGCTAAAGACCTATTCTCTGAAAAAGGAAATAAACTGATATTAAAGCACCATGTCTTAATTTGGTTGTGATAGAGGATGGTCCACCTGGTAGAATTATATTAATCTGGAGGACTGTGTTCATTTTAGTCATAATGGGATACCCAGGGATATGACAGAATAAATACAATAAATGAAGTGTATTCAGGCATCGAAGGAGGCCTAAGAGAATGACAGCAAACACTACCTGGTTCAAAATCTCTGCCTCTTTAATAACAAGATAGTAAGCAAGTGCCAGAACTACCTAATTCTTTTCGCATTTTTTAAATGCACAAGTGGCAGTTCCCTTTTATTCAAGGTTCCATTTTTTGCGGTTTTTGTTAACTGCAGTCAACAACATTCCAAGAATCTGTGATTCAAAAAAATTCCAGAAATAAACCATTCATATGTTTTTAATCGCTTCACAGCATAATAAAGTCTCGCACTGCTCTTCTGCCCTGCTCACCATCACTTGAGCCTGCACCAAATACGAAATCACCTTTTATTCCACTGTGTCCACAATATATATACTACCCACCTGTTAGTCACTTAGGAGTCATCTTTGTTTTTTTCTTTTGTTTTGGTTCGTTTTTGGGGGATGAATGTTTTGTTTGTTTGTTTTGTCTTTTTGAGACAGGATCTCACTATGCAGTTCAGGCTGGTCTTGAGCTCACTTTGTAGCCCAGGCTGGTTTTGAACTTGCAACGGTCCTCCTGCTTCAGCCTCCTGAGTGCTGGGATTACAGGTGTGCATCACCATGCCCAGCAGTAGCCATCTTTGTTATCCAATTAAGTGTCATGACATCACAAAATTTATTACAGGATTTGGCTCCAGGCATCCACTGGGGTCTTGGGACATTATCTCCACAGTAACGGGGTTGAGAAATTACCACGTGTTTTTCACCTGCTGTGTTAATTCTTGAGATTCATCGCAAGTTCTGTTCCAAGTAATTCAGACACTATATTAAAGAAATTAAATTCTGGACAAATTTGTGACCCATTTATATCTATAGGTCCTATAAAACTGAATTTTCCTGGCTAATAAAGACACTGTGAAAACTCTTTTTTTTAATTAATAAAACATACAAGGCATTCTTGGACTGGTTAGATTAATGATATCATTTAACATTTTGATTTTTAAATTATTCATAATACTAATGGAAAAATCTCACTGAGAACTAAAGCAATAGCACTGAATTTACCAAGAAAAATAACATTCAATAAAGTTGATGCTACCTCAAAGAATTGTATAATCAAGTTTTTAAAGTAAGAAATGAATTTTAAAACAACCATTAAAGAAGCAACATTGGCAATGAAGAAATGGGTCATAAAATATCAGTTCTTAAACAACCAAGAAACAATTGCAAGTCCCCCTTTGACAAGCTGTCAGTGCAGAAATGTGTATTAAAGATAATATTATCTGCAACTCCCTAAAACATACACATGATTCAGCTGCTGATGTCTATATATATATATGTTTCTTACTTCTACATAAACGTGTGAAAAATCCATTCTGAGAAATTTAGTGCAACACAAAGGATGATGTTTTGTAACTTGTCACAGTTATCGCCCATATAATTACTACTGTACATAAAACCAATCAAAAGTAACAGTTTAGAAAACAGTATGACATAGCAATGCATTTAGGCTTTCCCAATTGATTCAGTTGTAGAAAACAAGGTTTCATAAATCATTTACAAATAAGGAAAACAGACTAGTGTTTTGGAGTAGTGGGTCCCCAAGTGTGTTCCCTACACAGCGGCAGTAGCAGCTGTAAGTTCTTGGTATGTAGTGGTGCATGCCTGTAATCCCCGCACTGTGAGAGGCTGATGCAGAAGGATTGCAAATTCAAGCCCAGCCAGGGCAACTTGGCAAGATGCTGTCTATAAATACATACACATATGCATGCATACATACATACATACACACATACATGGAAAGAGGGGCAGCTGGGGATACAGCTCAATGCAAAGATCCTGGGTTCAATTCCCAGCACTATCACCATGAAAAAATAAAAAATCCAGCTTCTCACCGAAGCCCATCCTAGCCTGTTGGATCAGAAGGGAATGCAGTTCTGCAGTCTGTTTTAACGAGCTGCCCAACGATTCTGAAGCACACTCCAGTCCACAGGGCTACATAAAAACATGTCAAAACTATTTTGTGACCATTTCAGAAAAACAATAGCCAAGAAAAGAGTTAGCACCTCATGGCACAGAACCTTAAACAGTGAATACAAATAAAAATCAAAGAAATTACTGATATGCTTAGTGCCAAATAATATCAAAAAGCAGTATTGCATGGGCAGACTATTGTCTTTAGTTGATTTTAGATTTGAAGCTTTAAAGTTTGTTCATGAAGTGAATGTCTTATTTCATCAAAAAGAACACTAAGTGATTATTGATAAGGTGATACACAAATGTGCATCAGCCCAAGTTATTTGTTACACAAGTTGTTATGGGAAAACATTGCTTTTCAATGGGGAATTTCTCTAATTTGGGGTTCATCTCCCTAATCACGCCACTGGCTGACACTTTCAAAGCAATGTCAGTGTCTCTTTCAAAACAATGGTCACAATTCCTCCATGCCAAACTGAGGGACAATTTCCTTATCCTTAAGTGTGACGACTCTTGTAATGACCAAGTAGAGCCCATCTCTTTCATTCTCTCTTAAAATGTACCCTTATTAATAACTCAAGTTAAAGACCCATTGATTTGGTCTAGAAAGATCTATAAACTAGCAGTCTCCAAAATTGAAAGAAAATTCTAGAACACAAATGGACATTCATTTTTACTTTAAAGCATAGGAAGTAAAACATTACTAATGTCTACTACAGCCAGACTCCATATTCTTGAGTTCTGTTTGTATGTATTCAAACAACCTCAGATAGAAAATACTCGAAAATATTTTACCTGTGCTGAATATGCACAAGCTTTTTTTTGGAATTATTCCTAAACAGTACAGTGTCAAATGATTTACACTGCATTAGGAATCCACCTAGAGATCTTTTGAGTACATAGTAGGATGTGTGTAGGTTGTTCTCTAGGAAGTAGCTAGCCCTAGGAAAGGCAGTCTCTCTGGGAACATCATCCCCAATGCCAGAAAATAAGAAAATATAGTTGATGCACTACAATACCATGAGATTGAAAAGATGCAGTATTAGGGCCGGGAGTTTGGCTTGGTGACTTAAGCACCTGTCTGACAGGTGTGAGGTTGTGAGTTCAATTCCTGATGCCACAATAAAAAAAAGAAAAAGAAGAAGAAAAGATGCAGTATTTGCAATAGTAAAAATAAAATATTTTTAAAAACCATTAGGGCTCAAAGATTGTTGAGTAAGCAATCTTCTTTCTTTTTCTTGGTACCAGGGATTGAACTCACAACCTTGTGCCTGCCAGACAGGTGCTTAGTCCACTGAGCTAAATCCCTGGCCCTATCTTTTGAGACAGGGTCTCACTATGCAGTTCAGGCTGGCCTTGAACTCACATTGTAGCCCAGGCTGGTCTTGAACTCACAACGATCCTCCTGCCTCAGCCTCCCGAGTGCTGGGATTAAATGAGTAAGAAATCTTGTCATCGACCCATATAGGCTACCTTTATTCCGAGGACGTGGCCTCCCAGGACAGCAACCCTCTCTGGCTCTTGCTGGCTCTGAGAGGACACTGGAAACTTGGGCTATTTTCCTATGCTATTCACTCAAAAACTTTCACAAGTCCTTTCGTGAATGACTTTCTGTTCCTGTCACAGCTGATTGGTGGAGGAGAACTCGGCAAGACCCCCAGGAAGCCCAAGGCAGGCATCCTTTCTGTCCTCACAGAGACTGAATAGATAGACAATGGCTGGACCATGTGTGAAAACAGAACTCTGGTCCACAACCTGCGACAGCCTGCACAGAAAACCAGCCCCTCATGTACAATAGCCAGCCCAGGAAGCCAGCCTACTGTAAGTCACACTGTAGGTCTAGTACCCAGGAAACCAAAGAGTAACCCTCTTAAAAATCGGCCCCAAAGGGCTAGGACTTGATTAACTACTGACCGCTGTCCTGATTTGGCTCTGCTTCCAGCTCAGTAGCCAACTACAGAAAGCCCAGTATGTCCCCACCCCCACCCCCAAGGAACACACAGGATACCTGCAGGAGCAGGAGCCCCTCCCAGCTGCACCTCCGCCTTGATTTCTTCCCACCAGGAAGCTGCTCACCCCTCTGCCTGCCTTTTGTAGGGGAAGGGGTCTCTAGACCCGAAAACAGAATAGGGGCCTCATGAAGTTTTCCGGCTAACCCTGACTTGAAGGGGTTAAAACCTTACTGGAGAAATTTCCCTGGGAAGAATTCCAAGGCCAGGGGTAGGGAAAGAGAAAACCCACATCTTTAAAAAGACACAAAATAGCACAGATGGCATTAGGGACTTACCAGAGAGAAGGAGCTGACAGGCAGAGCACAGAGACGCAGAGAAACTGGAAGACCAGAGGTCACTGGAAGAGATGACGTAGAAGCCAACCAAGTTAGGGTAAATTCCAGGTAGGGGCAAGGGTCCTTGTCCCCCTATAAAATCAGCTGGGAACAAAGGGCCCCCAGGTCCTCCATTTTTCTGGAGCCTCCTATCCTGAGTTTCATCAAGGTAGCTATCGTATTCCCCTTTGTCCTCCTTTCCAATAAAGACATCTTTCCTTCAACCTTGTCTCTTTAATGCTTTACTGATGCACAGTGCTTGTCCCCAGGATGCGACACTTTGAGTCGCTGCCGAAGACTGATGGTGACTGACTTCCTTGCTTTGGCAACTTCTGAATAAACAGACTTTGCCTTTTCTCATTCAGTCAGTCTTTTTTTTTTTTGCCACACCTCTGATTCCCGGGCACATTTAGAGATGCTGTTTTCACATGCCCTTCACTGGCTGTCTTGGCAACGAGGAGTGGGGCCTGCTGAGCGCTCTGCTCAGTCAGACTCTGAAGACCTTCGGTAGCTCTGATCCTTCTCTCAGTTCCTCAGAGCGGGGGAACAGCTCCACAAGCATCCTCCACATCTGCTGTGTGTGGCACAAACATTACAGTCTGAACCAACTCAAAACCTTTTCTCTCAACTACTATCTCTGCGGTTTTTTGTTTTGCTTTGTTTTGTTTTTTGTTTTTTGTTTTTTGTTTTTTTGTTTTTGTGTGTGTGTGTCTTTTTGAGACAGGTTATCACTATGCAGTCCAGGCTGGCCTTGGGCTCACTTTGTAGCCCAGGCTGGTCTTGAACTCACAATGATTCTCCTGCCTCAGCCTCCCAAGTGCTGGGGTTACAGGATTATGCCACCATGCCTGGCTGCTGTGATATTTAAGAGTTTATGATGGGGAAAAAAAAAAAGCTTGAAGAAAGGATTTGATTTTTTTTCGCCATAAAGAAATAATTAATGAGGAGATAGGTATATTTTTCCTCAACTTGAATAGTACCTGGTGTATATGTGTATTAACACATGACACATTCAAGTTTCATGTATCAGTTAAAATAGAAGAAATAAAAAGTATATGGTGAAACTCGTAAGCTGAAATTAGACTCTTACCTTTACTTTATATTGCTACTGTAGCAACCCTAAGGAAGAGAATTCAGAATTAACAGACTTTAGGGATCTATCAGTCAGCTATACGTGGACCTCATTTGCATCCTGACTTGAACAAACCTTTAAAAATATGAAGTGATAGAGGAAACTTGAAAGTGGACTGAATGTTTGATGATAGTAAAAAAAATCATTAATCTTAATATGCAGTAGTAATGCCTGTGTGTGTTTAAATCCTTTGTCTGTAGAAGATAGTGAGAAAGTTATGGATGAAGGGATGTGCCATCTGAGATTTGTATCAAATTGTCTAATGATAAGGAAGATGAAAAGAAGGTAGGGCATAGAACAAACAGAATTTGTTGATAATTACTGAAGCTGGAAGGCAGGCAAATGGTAGTTCATTGTATTAGTGGAAATTCCCATAATTAAAAAATCTGAAGTTACATTCATATGCCTTTTCATTTTCTGTAATTCTGCTGTTTTGACATCTGCAGCCTTGGAGAGGCTGCCCCTCCTAGAGATGGTAAATTCCTGTAGACAGAAGATGATTCAACTAAGAGTACACCTATCATATGCAAGCCAGTCAATCCGAAGCCCGCACCTCCCACTACTTCCTCTGTCCACACTCAGGACTAATATTCCCCAGCACCAATCAACCTGGGGCCAGTAAACAATCAGGAAAGACCTAGAGCCCCAGGCCCGCCCATAAAACCATTCAAATCAGCCAGTCCTAAAGTGGTTCATCCCGCCTTCCGACTCCTTCCCAGCGTTCCTTCTGCTCTCTCTGCCTCTTGAAGTACCTGGTGCTTCCCACTTGGGGCCTGCACGGTGCTGCCATCTCCTGCCTCTTGGAGTCTGAAAACGTCTAACAAATGTAACTTTTCAGACGGCAATTGCCTCCTGTTCTTTTGGTCTCACCATAACTAATAGTCAAATCTACATTTTAAAACGAAAGTCCGGCCAGGCGGGGTGGCGCACGCCTTTAATCCCAGCACTCCGGAGGTTGAGGTAGAAGGAGCGTTGTGAGTTCGAGGCCAGCTTGGGCTACAACGCGAGCGCAAGGCCAGCCTGAGCTACATAGTGCGACCCTGCCTCAAGAAAACTAGGGCCAAGAGTTCGGCTCAGTGTCTTAAGTGGCTGTCTGGCAGGCACAAGGTTGTGAGTTTGATCCCTGGTACTGCAAAAGGAAAAAAAAGAAATTTTTTTTAAAGTTCATTTTGAAATTCAAAAGCTAAGACCAACTCCTTTTTTTTCTTTGCGCTGCTGCTCTAATAACTCTTCTCCAAGGTAGAGAGTTTTAGTGCCCTCTAGCCTGATTTAGAAGAAGAAAGTATGATAGAAAAAAAAAAAGGAACAATACTGATCTCATGATGAAAATGATGATCATTATCGTGTCATAGCTCAGGCTAAGTGCTCAGGGAATATTGTTGACTAACCAGTTTTGGCGGCTCACCAAGTCACTTGAGTGAATTTTCTTCACTACTCAATACTCAGTAAAAATAAATAGGCTTTTATTTCTTCCTTCCCTCCCCCAGCACTGGTCAGGTACACCTGGTCCTTTTTTTTTTTTTT
>RJWM01007333.1:0-78692 GCA_004363535.1 Dasyprocta punctata
GATTTGAAATAAAAAGCTGTGAAAAGAAACAAAGAGTCATTCTATAATAACGAAGGAGTCAACTCTACTAGAGAATACACCCAACATCAGAGTATCTACATAAAAATAATTAATAGATCAGAAGGGGGAGATGGACTATATCACCTTAGGGAAATGCAAGTTAAAACCACAATGAGATATTATCTCAAATGGAGGCATGAGATTAGGGTGTGGCCAGCCAGCTGTCAATCACGGAGATCTGGGACACAGGCACCCAAGCCCTGCACCTGGGACCAATCAGAAAATGCTATCTTCTAATTCTTTTGGCATGAGATCAAGCCGGTTTTTGATAGGAAGGCCTAGATCTGATGTCAGTCAGGAATGGGGGGGATACAAAAGATGGCTGCCATTAACCCGGTGGCCACTGTCTCTCTTTCACAGTGGCCGACTCTCTCACTCTGCAGAGCATACCTCTTTTCCTATCTTTAATAAATGTAAAACCTTGCTATCTTTTCTGCTTGTCTCATCCCATCTTTGTTCAGAACAAAAGAACCTGGAAACCCACCCCCCGACCCCTGTAATAGTACTTGCTAGAAAGGCCGTTATCAAAAAAACCAGAAGAGAGCAAGTGTTGGAGATGATAGGAGGAACATCTTGCACCCTACTGGTAGAAAGGTGAATTTGTGTAGGCTTTATAGAGGTTCCTTTGTGGAAATGCTACCGCTACATGATAGAGCAATCCAACTCTTAGGTATACAGCCAAAGGATATGAGACAAACAAGTCAAAGAGATACCTGTACTCTCATCTAATAATGGAGCGTTATTCACAAGGGTCACACCGTGGGACCAGTCTACATGTCCATGAGATAATGAATGTGTTACAAAAATGTCTATCTACACAAGAGAATGCTGGTCAGCCTTTACAAGGAAGGACATCCTGTCATTTGTGACAATATGCATGAACCTGAAGAACATGGTATTAAGTAAAATAAGTCAGGCACAGAAAGGAAACCATAAGATCTGACTGACACGCATGTCCTGGAAGTTGACTTCATGGAAGCAGAGAGCAGAACGAGGTGGGTGAGGGGCTAGTTTGAGGAGATGCCAACAATAGGATACACAAGTCCAGTTTGGAAGAAGGAGTCTGAAAGATCTACAGCATGGAGACTACAATGAAAAATGATGGATTGCATTTTTGAAAATCATTAAGAAGTTAAATCATGAGAGTCCTTACTGCACAAAATAATTATATGAAGCAATCCATGTATTTGTTAGCCTGATTTAGCCTTTCCACACTGTAGACCTCCCTCAAAACTTTGTGTTATACACAACAAAGACAATTCTTATCCATGAAAAATAAATTGTTTTAAAATCTGAAAAAATACATCAGAGCACCTTTTAATGGGGAAAATGCGTTTAATTGCTCTTGTTGATGATGTTTTGGGCTTTGGTAATAAATTCATTCTTCTTTTTGAACATTGTCTACAAATTCATTGCCTGCAATTTCCAGCTCCACAGCCACTGTTGGAAGCCCCCAGGGCCTAACACATTTGGGATTTGAATTTTAAGATTTGGAGACATGCTAGAGCGCATCTGCCTCCTGTTGTGCAATGCCCCTCGAGGTCCAGGGCAATCCTAGTAATTAAAAACAGGACTATTGCTGCAGAAAATCACATGAAAATTCACACGACAGGAGCTTCCCATCCATCCAGGTCAGGCTTTAAATGAATTGAACCAAATGAGGTTTTGTCTCAAAATGTATTATGGGGCCAGGGATATAGCTTAGTGGCACATGCACCTGCCTGGCAAGTGCGAGGTCATAAGTTCCATCCCCGGAACCAAAAAAAAAAAAAAAAAAAAAAAACCTCTCAAAATGGATTATGAAAATATTCTCAATTTCTAGAGCTATTCAGAAACCTGGCACAATGCCAGTTTCCCCAGCCAAATGAAAATAGCATTCAGCAGGGCCCAATATTAGTAATGACATGCCTGGCCTGACATAAGCCACTTGTGCATACACACAGGATGGGACTGGCCCAGGCACAAGATCCTGCCCTGCACCCAGGAGCAAGAGGCAGGAAGGTGCCCCCTCATGGGGCTGTCATGCTGCTGGGGAAATGCATTCGTAAAGCACTTAGAAAAGCACCCAGATCCACCCCACATGTTCTATTGGTATTTGCTCCTGCTGCTGCTGCTATTTCTCTAAATTGATTCATAAGCCATCAAGGCCATTAGAATCACCCTTACTACTTCTGTTATTTGGCTGAATTCACTTCAGGTTGACTCTCTTCCTGTTCTCCCTCAGAGCCTTGTCGCACAGACACTTAACCACACTTGGTACAGACACATACAGCTTGGGGGATGCTACTGCCCTCCAGCCTCACCTGTTCATAACTTGCACAGCCCAGAGGGATCCAGGGAGCCAAACCCAGGAAGAGAAATGAACCTAGTACCACTGAGATGTGGAATGCCGTGAGGATCCAAGTTCTAAAGGTGTTTCTTACAAAAATATTTATACTTCACGCTGTGGCATGCAAACAGCAATCTGTACTTATTGGTTTCAGATGCCAATTTCCTCCTGCTCTGGTTCTCCTCTGTGTTATATAAACACACCCCAACCATCTGGACCGCAAGAAGCCATTCTGTACCAGGTGCCCACTCATCGCAAAAGCATCCCATCAAAATGGGACTGCGCAGAGCTTGGCCTCATGGGAAGCGGGAATGAACATCACTGTCCCCACAAAGCTGTTTGAAACATGTGGTTAAGATGTCAGAGCTTAGAATTTCAGGAGCAAAGCAGAAGCAAGCATGTAAAATGCTCATCACATGGATAAGCATAAAGACAACATGAGAAGGTCGCGTCTTAGGGCATTGCCTTTGTTATGAGTGGTCCAATTCCACACTCTCCAAATCACCTAGGGAAGGAAAAGGCTGTGGGAAAGGAAGTCAGCTGTGAGAAAATAGGGAAGAGGTTGCTGCCCAAATCATTCAGCATAGTCGGAAAGCCAAAGCTTTCATTTCTACCTAAGGAATTTAAATGCTTTATTGTAATTGCAACGAATGAGCTAAATTCAAATTCACCAATATCAATACATGTGATTCAGAAGTAGATTCCACCAAAGCAAAGGATTCCGGTAAAGCAAAGTTACGTTTCACCCACCTGCCTACCTGGACTTCTAAGCTGAGTACCAGGCCTCATCTCCCTGGTATCATTCCAGATGTTGAAGGCATCTTTCCAGAGCCAAATACAGAGACAATGACCATTGCCAGCCTTTGACCACAGGCAAACACAAGAATTTCTGCTTCTTTTCCCTCTGCCTAAAAATATCTCTCCACCAACTCAACACAGTGCTTGACGTGCCCACTGTTTGGGAAAGATAACCATTGTCAGACGTCATGGCTCAGATTCATGAAGTAAGAATGCTGTGGAAAGAATGCCCTGGGAGAATGAGGTACACGTCGACTTATTGAGATAGTGGAAATAATGGAGATCTGTGCAAGCCAGCTTTCCCAACACAGCAGAACAAATACCTGACATAGTGGACTTCTATGCAAGAGGGTTCATATCTGCTCACAGCTTTTTGTGGTTTGGGCCCATGAGTGCCCACTGCACCGGCCTTGCAGCCCATCACTGCAGAAGCACATGCTGGAACAAAACTACTGACCTCATAGCTGGGAAAGGAAAGAGAGGAGGAGGAAGGACCAGGAACCCCAAGGTTTCCTTCATGAGCGCACCCCAGAACCTGAAGACCTCTGCAGGCCACAGCCACCTGATAGCTCCACTCTGGGGAGTGAGCTTTCAACACTTGGGCCTCCAAGGGGGATGGGCCATAATTTCTGATCCAAACTCTAGGGAAGACTGAGAGGTTTTGGATCAAGGAAAGCAGCAAGTGACTGTGGAAATGTGGTGCCAGGAGGCTCCCTAATCTCTTCTCCTTGGAGTCCCAAAGGTCACACGACTTGACCATCATCAGTTTACCTGGTGTCTGATTATCCTGCATTGCCACCCCTAACCTGCATAGATACAATTCGAAGCTAAGCTTCTATCCACTTATTCTGTGTCCTAGAAACACAAATAGAGGTCAATGATCACACTTTCTGTCTGATTTAATTTGTCTCATGATGTGGACATTGCTCAATTACAAAATTCACCTCTTCAACTATAAACACAAGGTTGCAATAATTTGAAACCGGTCCCAATAAACTATGCCTTATTTCAGCTCAATATTTTGTTAAAACTGTTTTAAAACCAGATACTACTACTCAAACTGCTAGGTGCCAACTTTTTATACCAACTTATTGAAAATATTTTGTAACCCATTACCCAGGACAGATCAAAGGATCAAAACAGATGTTGGGAGGGTCTCAGGAATGATCCCCTAGACTCTATCCTCTTGTGTCCCTAGATGAATCAGTTGATGAGCTATTCATCAGCAAAACTCCTAAAAAAAAAAAAAAAAGCATGTGACCCCACAGAACCCTAAATCTTATTGTGTCAATCTTCTAGTATTTAATTAGGAAAGAATTGAAACCATCATTAAATCTCCCAGGAAAATCCTAATTGTGATACTCAGATAAATAAAAGATACCTGAAAACAATGGGCCCTTGTTTCATAATTTGTGGCCGGCGGGAATACTTTAGGGGATATTACTCACCCTGAATAAATTATAAATTGTTATAATCCAAGAACATAACTCCTGTCTCCTCTTGGTGTGTGCTACTTCCTTACTGTAAGCAGCCTCTAATCACATGTAGTTGGTTCTACTTCAAGCTACCCCGAGCCCATCATTTCAATTGCTCAACTCCAACATAATATTGTTATGTCATCAAATGACTTGAAATAGCATCCTAATCCTCTGGAATGTTTTTCCCTGAGTATAAATCACTAAAACCCAGAAATCAGACTTCCAGTTAATTGTGCTCAGTCAACAAAGCCTGGTCTTCGGAAGCTGGCAGAGAGAGCTCAAGTTTATAAAACAGCAATCCTGCTCTATGCTTCACAGAGCTATGCACTATAGTTTAGAAAAAGGGTCATCTCTTCCCAAAAGGCCACCTGTGTTTTACGACAAGGTACAAGGGTGGATGTTTACAATGAGAACAACCACCTAGGAGGGAAGGTTGGATCCAGTCAGGTATCCTGCTGAAGAGGTTGGAGAAATCTCAAGGAAACCTTAGAAAGATCTCCAAATGGAATATTTACTATGATTTCCAAGAATATTATCTCTATGTCAGATTTGTTCCTAGAAAATGTTCACACACAGAAAACCTCTTTCCTCACCCATTTCATACCAACGCATCACCCTGCTGTTCAAAACCTTGGAAGGCACACACAGGGAAGCCACCCCTATGGTATCAAAGAGCAAAGACCTCACATGGTGAATACTGTCCCTTCTCAATGACTCAGTGGCACTGTGGAGGACTGCCTGGACAACTCTCCTTGAAAGAAGAGCATTTTGACTAAATCTGGCCCTATTTTCATGTATTGATATGTACAGAGCTGTCTAGGACTTTTCCTTATCCCTTCAATTGACTTTAAGCAATGCAAATCAGTCTAACTAAGAGCTGATTTGTAGTGTTTGAAGCAAGGTGACAGGTCAGTATTACCCTGCCCCCATAGCTCCCAAAAAACATGAGTGAGCCAGGTGGGAGGCAGAGCCATGCTGAATAGAACCTCAAAATAAGAGGCTATGACTGCCCAGAGTTGAAGCACCAATCCCCAACATTAGATACTACCTTGAACTGTGTCACGCAGATACTCTTTCTGCATATCCTTCTCTCTGCATATTGCAAAGGTGATTTCAGGCCTCCTAAGTAGCCCAGCTCATGGCACTCACATACTTCCTATACTTCCTGCCAATCTCACAGTCACTCATTCCCGAATCACTCCCTTTGTAGAGAATTAATAAAACTTGAGTTTGGCCTTGGGTCAAGGCCTTTGTTCTGGTTAACCATCACCCTAGCTGGACTTAAGATCCCCTTGGCTGCCCACAACTATAGATATGCTTTAGTATCTTTATTCTTGCTGCAAGTTGCACTGGAAGTGGTAAACGGGAATTAACTTGCTAGAATTCTAATAACTTTTCCGTGGGATCACAAATATGAACTTCCCAGACCATGATGAGGACTGGGAAGGGATCTCTATATGGGACCTTCATCACAAACCAAGAAGACATTTTTACAACCTACATCAAGCTGCAGGAGGGACAAGGAGTTAAAGAAGAATTTGTGCTGTTTTGAGGAAGTCAAATTATGTGTTTGGCAGAAGACATGCAAAGAAAATTTTTTTAAAAAACATCTGCTTCCTAGCCCAAGGGTGTCTCTTCCAATCCCTGGTCTTATCAACAGCTTGTTTTGTCAGTTTGACCCAGGGATCGAAGAGAACCAGACTTGATTCAACACAGTCTCAGCGTCCCTTGTCAGGGTATCTCTGATGCTAGCTGATCACCGAACAGGCTTTGCTCATCCTGCAGCACACACAACAGAGCCAACCACACATTTTCAAAAGTTTCCAAACAGCCCCAGGTGAACAAGGCAACTATGCAGAGATAACACCACATCTCCCCACATCTCAGGGACAGAGGAGACATCTTACCTTGCTGTCCTCTCCTTCAAACACAGACTGGTGGACATTGCAGGCAAACAGGGAATTGGGGAGGTCGTTGAAGTCAGTGATCGCCTGAAAGGCTTCTTCGGCAAAACACCGTGTGACAGCCCAGTCTCTGTCTACACAGCAGAGTAAGAAAAGTCCTCCGTCCTCAGGGATATGCCCTGGTGGCCCCAGGCTCCTCATGCCGATGAAGTAGGACTCTCCCCGCATGCCGAGACAAGTGTCGGTGAGACTCTGACAAATTCCTTAGGATTCAATGTTCAGGGCACGGCTCTGGACGTCTGCGGTGAGCAAGGCAGGATGATCAGGAGCCGCTACTGGAAGGGAGAAGACAGCAAATGCACGTCATTTCCTTGCTTTCTGAAGCAGGTTTCCTATGGAGCTCTGCCATTTCTCAGCAAGAACCTAGTTAGTGCTATAGTTGAATGAATGAGTGAATGGATGATGGATGAATGAATGAATGAATGAATAAGTATTTGGAAACCACCACTACTAATACTGATCCCTCTCATCTACTGGACATTAAATTGTAGCACAGTTCTAAAGAATTTATGTGTATAGCAAATCTGTTTAATTTCCAAATAGTCTATGAGGTCGGTACCTGAGTAATTCAGTAGTTTTTACAAGGTCGAGGACAAAACAGCAGGGTAAGGATTGAAACTCAGAGGGTCCAACACCAGTGCTCACTGTCCTACAACACAGGAATAAAGGAGCTCAACATGAGTGGAAGTCTACACTCAAGGAAATGTGATCCACTTCTTCACTGTCTGACTCCTGATGATGCTAACTCCAATAGGCAAGCTTATTAGCAACAAGAACTGTAACACACTGTCCACATCCCCCATATGTCTCCTCTCTACTTGGTAATGGGGAACCAGGTCTGGATCTTGAAAACTCATGCTGTCTTCTCAGACCCCTCTCCCCACAGGGGGCTTCCTCCACCACCCCATGAAGCTTCCCAATGTTGACTCCATCTAGCTGTGTTCAATCTTCCTATTCTTTCCTACCCCTTACCTTCCTAATTCACCTGTCTGCAGTTTTCCCATTTTTTAATGTTGTCACACAGTTCAGTGGATTTGGTCTGTGACCCTACTCTTTTCAAGGATGGCATTTTCTTTTTCCACTTGTGTCAATTTTCATGCCTGTAATGCTCAAAGTTCAAGAGCAAGAGGCCCCCTGGGAGACGTTGGCACAGGTGAGACTGACAGATCCTGCCTGGCTGCTGATCACCTGCAGGGGGCTCCATTTCCTTCAAACTCAGCCCCTCAGACCACAGCGTGAGTACAGCAGAGCGGGGCACTATGGGATCCCCTCTGCTGTCACTGGGTCTGGGTCCACAGACTTGCTAGAGCCCCAGGCAACATGTAGGCTTCAGCTTAAATCTCTCTGAAATTCATGATGTGTCATGGTTTTTTGTGTTTGTCTTTTGTCCTGGAAAAGCCCCAGTGAGAGTTTGATGAGTAGTGTTTGATGGTCACAGTGTATCACATATTAACTATTAGGTCTGGTTGTGATAGGAACCAAAAACTAAGTAATTTCAGATAACACCACCAAAATCAAATCACTGTAGTTGTGGTAAATAAAAATGGTATTCTATGTAGAATAGAATGAAATCATTGCTATACTCTTAAATTTTTAAGATTCCAATTAATGCAAATTTTCCTTATTTAAGTCAATACTTATTTAAATAAAAATGATAGATGCTTTCTTCTATAAGTAACCTAAAATGTATGAATATTTTAAACAGAAGGAAAACATCTAAAAAAAAATGAGTATGATGGAATTCAACTATGAGTCAGTCCCAATGAAATATATATGCCTTTAGTTTTTCATATTTATTTATACTGTTACTTAAGACATTTTTTCTCATGGCACCAGGGATCAAACTCATAACCTCACACCTGCCAGGCAGGCACTTAAGCCACTGAGCCAAACTCCCAGCCCTGGTCTGTTGAGACAGGGTCACACTATGTAACTCAGGCTGGCCTTTCACTGCTCACATTGTAGCCCAAGCCGTCCTCAAACTCACAACGCTCCTCCTACCTCAGCCTCCCAAGTGCTGGGATTAAAGGTGTGCACCACCACACCTGGCTTCATACTTAAGACATTTTAGTGTAAGGTACATAATGGCCACCTTTATTTTTCCAAATCAGAACTTCACTTATTATTATTATTATATTATTTGTTAAAATAATTACTAAGCACATCATAACAATATAATTTTCATCAATGAATTACAGGGGAACATTTTGATTGTGACATCATTATCAGTCAGTAGGATGAATCACACATGTTGTCAATTCTGATTTTCTTTTTAATCCTGTCCATGTTATTTAAAAATTTTTTTTAAATGAGTCAAAACTGATCTCAGATGTTCTCAGATGTGTCCTGGGAATATTTCAATTATATTTTTTCCAAAAGAGAAACTAAAATTCAGTGCCAAACAAATTCATTAGACCAAATATTAAGCTTCATTTAGGACTCATTTTAATCTCCTCAAATAGCTTGAGCGTCTGTCCTAAGTTGAAACAATACAAAGATCTTCATGAGACCTTAAGCCCATTCCTTTCAGGAAAGATGGAGAGGGTGAGTGCATTTTTAGCAGACAACCTATCCCATGGATATGGAGAAAGACTTCAGGAGCCGGACTTTTGAACAGAGGAAGCCCTAATGTCTCTTTCCGGGTCCTTCAGGGACTCATCAGGAACAGTCAAGTGATCATCCAGTGACTCAGTTTACCCTTATAGCACAGGAATAAAAACACCTCTTGGTCAGCAAAGTGAGGGAAGAGGGGGAATCCAATAGGAAGGGAAAAAAGGACCAAAATGAGTGTTAAGCACTACATGAAAGAGAATGCAGTACCAGATGACATAAACACACTTCCTTACAATTGTTTCAGAACCAAGCAGTCAGACTTTTGGGCTATTGGCAGCCTTTAGGAAGCCCAACTAAACAGAAAGGAAGAGAAACACAGAATGCGAACTTTCTGAGAGAAACACAGAGCACTCACAGACCAAGAAGATAACTGGTTTGCCTTTTTAATTTCAAAATTCTTATCTGTAATAAGCATTATCTGCCTAACATACCATGCCCGTGTGCCATCTGAGGACCGCCACAGCTCTGAGACCCCACGCTCACACAGCTGTGGCCGTGACCCTGACACTGGCTGCAGCCCTCTTCCTCTGAGTTCCTAAGCACTCCTTGAGGCCTCTCCAGTGAAACCGTGCTCCTCAATGATTCCTGTTTTACTGGTCTATGTCTCAACTCCTCTGTGTTTTGTTTTTGCCGTACTGGGAATTGAATGCCAGGCCTTTGCACTGAGCTGCATCCCCAGACTGTTTTATTTTTGAGACATGGTCTTGCTAAGTTTCTAAACTGGCCAGGCTGGGTTTGAGTTTGCAGTCCTCCTGCCTGCACTGCTCAGAGTGCTGGCATTATGAGGGTGCATTATACCTGGGCCTCTGGTCTTTCTTGGAAGCAGACACTGGGCAGTTTTCATCTGCACATCTTCAGTTTCTACTGGAAAGTCTCAAAATCACGTTAGAATTCATGCACGACATCAAAAGAAGTCATTTTCGGGAAGTGACAGACCAGCAAATGAGTTATGACCAACTCCAAATATACTAATAATGCACTATTTAAAATACACACACTAACAATGAAAATAGCCTCATCATTTACATTTAAGTTCTGATTTATAAAATGCAATTTTATAAATAAAAAAGACCCAGAATCACCCAAAGGATTCATCTACTTAAAATGTGTGGAGTACAGCAAAAATAACCTAGGTGCCTTTTATTATATGGGAAAAAAAGAACTGGAAAACTCAGAAAGGTATAAAAAGGAAAATAAAAAGGAGTCATCTTGCTACTAGCAAGAAAAATATCCTGCTAACAGTTTGGTGTATTTGGTTCCAGTGTTTTTTGTTTTGTTTTGTTTTGGTTTTGTTTTTGTTTTTTTGCATGCACATTGTGTGTGTGTGGGAGAGTACTGGGAATCGAACTCAGGACCTCACTGAGCTAAACCCACAGGCCTGGGTGCACAATTTTTAAATAAAACGAGGACCAACTGTTTAGCATCCCACTCCTCTCTGGCTGCTCAGACACAGGCAGGGCAGTTGAGATAGTCTTTGAAAGCATTCATTTGAATAGCCCATCCGTCATCTGCCCACATAGAATATATCTAGCCGTTCTTCTATGGTTGGATATCTGGAAGGCACACATTTCTGCCACCACGTAGATCTAGAAAGGAAAAAAAAAAAAAAAACCACTGTCCACTATTAAAATACAAAGCCTGCCTTGGGAGACGCAGAGAGGGTGCACTGGAAGGACTGGCCGTACCCTGGGGCTGAGCCTCCTCTGTGAGGAAGGGGTTTTGATGCAGAGATGCAAGGCCATGTTTGTCTTATGAGTCAGTGTGAAGGTCATTGGAAGCTCTCAGAATAACATGTGAACAAAAGCTATTTGTGATTGTTTTGGAGTTCATCAAAACCAAGCCAATATACGTTACACCTGCACCATTACCGCCAACAAGGCCTGCACTAAGTATTTGGTCAGCGGCGAAAGAAAGTCATTAACATAAAAAGCAAGCCAGTCGGCCTCCTACAACACCACACTAGCAAAGTGAAGTGTACTGAAATGTTACCAAGTTAGGGAGAATGAAAAGATAAGTGATAGAATTGGACTTACTTTAATGGAAGACGAAGCCCATAGAGAAAGATTTCCAACCTTTCTTTGAATTTGCTACCATAAGAAAATAATTTCCAATCAAGATTTTCAAATGCCCTGATAGCATTTATTCATTAAACATTAGAAGATGTAAAATGAAGAAAGCATACTTCCCACCCTAAAGACGGGCTTCCAGAAACATATAGAACCCTCTCAACATCAACATCGCAGCCACTGAACACGCCATTGTTGAATGCATAAGGGAAGCAATCACCTCTTCTCCAGTAAATGTGGCTGATGAAAACATTACTGAGTTTCTGTACAAGGACTTAATCTTTCCAAAACACTTACATTTCATTCCTAACACTTACATGGTAGAATTAAACTCAGCAGCAAAAACAAGACATCTGGTTCTGTTGGATATTATCATTGTCACAGAGCCACTAACGGGCACCGGATTCAGATTTCCAAATTGCAAAGTCCTGAAATCTTCCTCCTTTCTAGGAATGGGGGATATTTCCAGAGAAAGGGGACTGTGAATGTTCCTATAGGAGCTCTGACCTTTTAAACCCCAAACGGTACAAAAGGAGGGAATTAACCACAAAGTTCTGCAGGATAACTGAGGAGCCATGAAAAGCAAAATAAAATTGTAAACATTCATGGAGATGTTTTAATCTAGCTTTATGGACAAGTAAAATCATGTGACAGTAATATGATGGGTGGCTTTAGATGAAAACTTTTATAGGACTAGTAATTTTACCATTAAATCAGACCTCTGGCATTCAGTTTTGGGCTGGTCTCAAAAATGAGGTTCTTTTGACTGCCTTTTTGATATATTAATGTCTAAAGACCAAAAATCCTATCTTTTGCTCATTTCTGTCCGTCTTGCAGGGACTGAAGTATAATATTAGTAACAAGGACCTATGATGCCCTCCTGAGATCGAAAGAGTGACCTGGTATTCTCAGGCTGTTCTCCACAGAAACCCATCAGAATCTCAGAAACAGAGTGGAACCTATTTAATTTGACTGTACAGTTTCCACATCTGCCAAGCTTGTGCTATTCTCGATACCATTTGGGATTGGTCTTGAAAGAATCCGGAACATGCAGTTTTCAACTTATGGTTTTCAAAGGAAATCACCTACAGGCCTTGTTCAGGGCTGTCTTCAGATCAGCTTTGGAGCAGCTGTTCCACTCCAAGCTCCCACCGGACTGTAATTTAATTAATTCCCTTCCCCGAGGAAGCAGCATCTTAGGAATTTTTATGAAGCACATATTAAACAAAGTGAGTTGTTTCCATTCTCTCCCTGTGTGCAGGATTCTATAGCTGTGAGGGGATATATAAACTTGACATAATGATGTCTTTACACTGGAGGGTTTAATGCGGTAATGAGAATCCAAAGACTATACAATATCTCCTTCAGGTGTCTGTGATAAAATGGGAGGAGCTCAGAGTTACCCAAGATCTGATGGGATAGAGAGGGTGTTTGTACTCCATTCTCAAAAACCTAACTTTGAACCTTCAAGAAACTATTTCAGACAGCTTTGCTGCCAAAGAGAGTCAGAAGGAGGAAAGATCTTTAATGACGGCTGGCAGAGTAAAGATGTTCCCTAAAGACAGATGGATCCATTTCCACAAAGAAAGACCTGGAATGAACATACTGCAAAACAAAACAATGTTGAAGCCCAATACCGTAGAATTAAAACAAGCAATGATGAAGCACTCACCAAAACAGAAGCAATACGGTCATCATAGTCAGAGACCACCCAAGAAATGGAGGGCATGCACATTTTGGATCGTTAGTAGCGAGTGTAGCGAAGAGGCTGTTCTCAAATGAGTGAGCAGGGCAGAAGGGAAACCACAGATTGTGCAAAACTTCAGGCCGTCACTGTCCCTGGACCTTAAGAGCCATGGGGTGTCTGGAGAAAACAGACTGCCCTCGTGGAGGGACTAGGGATACAGTCAGCCTCTAGCAGCACCTTGGGAGGCTGCCCGAGGACTCCCTGTACCCACCCTGCTCTCTGCTCCGCCCTGCTGGGGATCAGTCCCACCTGGAGATCAGAGTAGGGAACACTGATAGAGAACACATGGTGGGCAAGCAGGGTGGGAGGGGGTCTCGCTGGGTCCCAGGGAAGGAACCCGGACATTTCAAGTTTACTTTTGGTAGAACCATACATTTTAAAAATATAAAGCTATCATTTGTAAATGCATAGCTCCAACCAGAGGTTGGCAATAGAACTGAAAGCTAGCCATTGTGCCGTGTTGTTCTGAGGAAGGAGACACAGACAGGCGGGGGAGAAGGCTGCTGGACTCCAGGAAGAGGTGCCAGGGGCCCAGCCTGCAGGAGCTTAAAGCAAGTCCCAAGCCTCTGGATGCAGCAAGTCATTATATGCAAAGTCGCCTCTCATAGGACACTTCAAAAGTAAGTGGCCCAGTGGGTGGAGGTTGCCATGGCAGCCACAGTGCCACACAGCTATCGTTGTCCACCCTCTGCTTTCAGAGGGACAAGGTGGGCTGGGGGCACCGTGTAGAAGGAGAGAGGGGGGAAACTGGAGTCAAGAAGGGTGCTCGTGGCAGAGAGGAGCTGCAGGTGGTAGGCCTCCGGAGCGGAGAGCTGCTCAGACCCTGATAGGAGACCGAGGTAGGACCAGTTCCCCTCACCCCAGTGGCACACAGAGAACAAGAGCTGGAAGGTGCGGAGGAAGCCAGAGAGGAATTTTCCCAGGCAGCACCCTTTTCCCCTCAAGCTCAGCCAAATGCTCATGTCATTTCTACATTTAAAGTCTTACATAACTCCCTGATGAAAACCCCACACACTGGACACTGGCAGATGACAGTCGTGCTGTGTGGATGCTTCTGCAGTCTCATCAGTGCTGGGGAACCTCAGGCTCAGTGTCTGTTCCAACTGTGACAATGCGAGGAGGCTCAGTGTTAGACTCTGGCAGCCACAGGGCCCTGCTGTATGTCCTCGGGGGACAGCATGCTGGTCTCTGCCTCCACACCCCTGCCCAGGCTCTCAGAACCTTCCTGGGATTTCCTGACTTGCACACATCTCACCTGCCCCTCCGTGCCCCTCTGTGTCCAGGGCAGCAGCTGGGTCCCACCCACCCGTGGACTGCACAAGTGACCACACAAGGTTTTTCGGACCAGCTGTGTGGATTTTGAGGAGCTCTGCACGGACTCTCAGCTTCACACTTACCAGCTGTGTGGCCCAGGCAGGTCGCCTAACCTGTGTATGGGTCCCTCATCTGGGAAGCCCAGCCCAAAGGCCTGCACCCTTACAGTGCTGCTTGAGGATTTAACAGCAGGCACGTGGAGGGGAGGAGGACAGTGGCCAGGACACAGCATGACTGCCGAGGGAATGTGAGCTGCTGTACTGACCACAAAGTTCTCAGCACAGCAATTCTTTCATAGCACCCAGGACTCTTCCCTCCCTTTCCTAGGGTCAGAATCCGGTGGTAAAGGGTTGCTCTTAGGGTAGGTCTGTATCCTGCTACTGCTGGGTGATGTCAGGTATGTTACTGAATCTGTCTGGGCCATGGACATGATATAAGACGATCAGGGCACTGTCTTCATGGGGATGTCACATGGATTCAACTCAACATATCTTAGTGTTGTTCTCTCTCTCTACTCAAAACTTCAAATTTTTTAATGGTTACTCTTATTTTCCAACTCCCATAGAAAATAGCGCTTCCACTGTGTGAATCGTAAGAACTTTGAAGTTAGACAGACTGGAGTTCACACCCCAGCTCCCTGCCACCATTGAAGTCCACTGGGAGAAGATGAATTGAGAGTTACAGTGATCCCTGAAATCTGGGTCCAAATCATCCCTCCATGACTGACAGTGTTTTTAGGCAAGTTGGCCTCATACACTAAATCGCACCTCCCATAGCTCGATGTGGGGCCAGTGAAACAATTCTGGGACACAGAATCAAGCCAGGAAACTGTCACCATGCAGGAACTTTGAGCATCTGGTCCTTTTGTTTCTGTGTCAGTGACAAAGGCCTGAGATGAACAACTTAGAGGAGAAAGGATGGGTTGTGGTTTACGATGTCAGAGGTTCCAGTCCATGGTTACTTGGCCCTATACCAAGCATCACGGTGAGCAGCAATGATGTCACCTCAGGTTAGCAGGAAGTAGGAGAGGGAGGGGCAGATATCCTGATGTCCCCTTCAAGGGCAGCCCCAGTGATAGTCCACTAGGCCCCACATCCCCAAGGTCTCCTACCCCCAGCAGCATCACCAACTGGAGGCCGCATCTTCCACAAGTGGCTGGGGGGGCAGGACCATGGAGATCCAGACCCCGACAACTTCCTGGCACACAC
Source organism: Dasyprocta punctata (assembly GCA_004363535.1). Taxonomy (NCBI): domain Eukaryota; kingdom Metazoa; phylum Chordata; class Mammalia; order Rodentia; family Dasyproctidae; genus Dasyprocta; species Dasyprocta punctata. The sequence continues at coordinate 15,578 of RJWM01007333.1, forward strand.
CCATCCACCTGGACCTTCAATCTATGTCTGTTCTCTGGGAAATGCTTTATATTCCAAGAAAGGGGTGTTCTGCTGGGCCCAGGATTTAATGAACCATGGACCAAGAGTAAGAACCACCATCCTAACCCCTTTGCTTTGATCAACTCATCTTTGACTGAAATGCTTTGCTTTCTAACACAGCTTATGGCCATGGGCTCCCAGATGTACTCACTGCACTTTCCTTCCAGCATCATCTTCCAACGTAGTTAAAAACACTGTCAGGGCTAAACCCATGGCTCCTGGGAAGTGCAGAGCATGGCACCCGCTCTGCCTCTGCCCACAGCTATCAGCAAAGCAGCCTCATGCTGGGTTGCATGGCCCCTCCCTCTGCTCCCCTGCTGCACAGGTGTTGCTAGCAGTATTTGGAGAGCAAACCACGCGATCGTGCTTTTCATCCCCACCACGTGCTGTGGGTTCTTGCTCTTCCTGTGATAACAGGCACCCAGCATGGTTCCCATCCATGGTGTAAGTGATATACGTGGTCCATGACAGCACCAGCCTCTGCCCCTAGTGTCTCTCTCTCCCCAGCCCCAGCATTGCCCCCCTCCATAATCTCCACTCCCTCAATGGAGTGGTTCCTGGGTCACAAATTATCATCGTCACCTGTTGTGGTAAACTCACGGACTGCAGCGTCCTCCTCCCCTTTTCTTTAACTTTCCCACTAACACAGTTCACATTTGATTTTATATCCTTTACTCGAAGATGTTTTCTAACATTCCCCCCCATCCCCTATCTGCAATCAGAATATTCTTCAAATTCCTACAGAAGAAAATTCACATTGGTCTTCAGCATTGCAAAACAGAGCGTGTCTCCTGTCTCAGCAGATCTGTCTGCCCTTCCTGGTCAACTGCAGGCCAGACTGAGAGGCTGACATAGGCCAGGCAGCTGGATAAATGATTTCCAGTTTTCCCTCTCCATTGTCAGAAAGTCACAGTTCAGGTTGATCCATAATTAGCCCCCATTTCTCATGCCATGTGCTGTTTACAGGAAAGAGCTGACCTAGATTCTAGCCCTGAGAAAACCAAACAAGGCCCTTGATAGAGTCCTCTGTGGTCTGCTGCAGTTGGGATCAGCTCACCTGCTCCAGCAAGGAAGGGCTGCCTGGGCTCATGAAAGACGGATCTGTCTTGCTGGTAGTTTCCTGGGGATACTCAGGCTTTTGGGGGCCTGGAGGAAGCTGGTTGAAACAGCCTTGTTTAGTCACTCGTCCACATTTTGAGAACTGCTAGTTTAAATGCCTGGCCTCCACACTGAATTGCCACAACAACCAAGCTAGCAGTGAGGAAGAGGGTGGTGTTGGAACTCAGTGGCCCATGACAGTGTGAGTAGCAGGCCTGTCCAAGCTGATTAGACTTAAGGTAGCATTAGGTTCCCTTGCCTTTCCTCCCTTTGCTGTTCAAGAACACAGCATCTGCCCCTTTGGAGGATACAGGACATGGCGCCATCTTGGAAATAGAAAACGGCCCTCACTAGGCAACCGAAGCTGCCTGCACCCTGACCTTGGACTTCTGGTCTCTAAAACCCTAAGAAAATAAATTTCTGTACTTTATAAATTATCTGGTCTTATGTAATTTGTCTTAGCACCAAAATGAACCAAAACATCTTGTAGCTAGTGAACTGAAACCACTTGTCAGGCACTGTATTAACCAAGGCCACCACTTCACTCTTGTAGCCTTCAGATTCCTGATGAAGGTGCCTAGAACTGAGCCAATCCCCCACCATGATGCCGGGGTGGAGAACGGGGACCACTTTACTTTCCTGTCCTTTCTGCCACTGCTTAAACCACCTTGTGTGATGAGCAGGAAAAAACAGCCAAGAAGACTGAAGCTCTGTATTGAGAAGCTAGAGATCAGTGTCCGCTCTGGGTTCCTAACTCTAGATCAGGCTCAGAGTGGCCAGTGAAGGATAAGGAACATTTTTGCTTCTGGTTTGTGCATCTTCCTGAGGGACTCTTGCTCTTGGTCTCTTTATAGGGTTACCTCACAGTTCTGTGTCTGACATTGAACAAATGCTCAAAAATGTTTATTATGTAAATTAAGAAAGTTTCCTATTTACGTGTTCCACCAGTTCACCTCCTTCCTCATGTTTTATATGAGGCCACAGGAGGAAAGAAGTCTAACCATTCACCAGCCTCTGTGGTATCAGCTTGGCTGTGCCCAGGATGAGGTCTGCCTGGGCTCCCAGGTTCCACCCCTCCTGGCTAGTCCGTCCCTCTTCACTCACTCTGTCCTTCACTCCACTAGCAGGCACGGATTCCTACAGATAAGAACTGCCTGGGAGGGCACTTGCTACTGAATGCATCTTATGTAGGGATGTTTAGGGCTGGACCTGATCAACAAGGAAAGGGCTGAAGAACCAAGAATGATCAGAAATGAATTCAGATGGCAGCAACAGCCAGCACACATGGAATCTTGCAGGCTGGAGAGGGAGGAGGAGGAAAACCAAGAAAGATGTTCTTGGCAGAGCCATCAAAAGTGAATTTCAGGGGAGCAGCAAGGGCTAGGCATCCCTACTTTGGGAAGATTGGGGGAGCCAAGGATGGGAAGCAACAGTAGTATCTAGGTTGGAGCCTGAGACCTGAGACAACAGAACCAGCCCCCAAAACAGAGTAGAAGACACAGCAAGCAGAACTCAAGCGTCAGTATCTACAGAGGAACACAGGCAGCAGAATGCATAGAACTTTCCTTCATTCCTTCAAGCAGTTACATGCCAAGGCCCCACCATGTTCTTACAAATAAATCAAGGTTTATTTTTCCCTAGATGAAAACATTATCTGTCTTACTTTATACATTCTTTTTTTTTTTTAATCAAGGAGTTCTTGTAAACCTTCTTGGGGATTTCCAAGGATTCATTGTGGGTATTTTGTGGCGTTGTTCAATTTTTTAAAATGCTGGATTAAATCTTAAATGTATTCCCTGGGTTTTCACTCAGGAACATCCCAGAAACCCTGGAAATGTTTCTTCTTGATCCAAGTAAATCCCTGAAAACCTTTCTTTCACTGAAGTCAATGATAAGGCAGTACAGATGCTGCTTGACTTATGATGGAATTATGTTCAGATAAGACAATCATAAATCAAAAATAATTTTAAATCAAAAATACTTTCAATATTCCCAGACACCCAACAGCACACTATGGAGTCTCAGTGTTTGCCCCTTGAGATTGTGTGGCCCAGTGTCACAAGAGAGCCTCCTACTGAATATTGTTGGTCTGAGAAAAGATGAAAATTCAGAGTGTGGAGTCTACTGACTGTACGTTGCTTCTGCACCACCTTAAGACTGAAAAAACCTAAGTCCAACCATCATAAATTGGAGAGGGTCTACTACATTCAGAAACCCCCAGAGGCCCCTGACAGGCACAGTGGGCTTCACTTACAGGAGTCACAGATCCTGCACAGCACAGAGCTAGTCCTGGCTTCGGTACCTAACATCATCATCCCCCAAATGGTTTAGTGCTGAATATTTCTTTTACCTCGGCTTCCATCCATGTTCTCAGAGGAAGGGGCCCCCTTTGATCAAGGAGCAGACTTGGATCCAACCTACATTTCAGAGGGAGGCCAATGGCCACTGGTTGTTTCTTGGCCACTTGGAAACTGGGATGGAGACTGAAGGCCCTCTGTGCATGGCCAGCCTCTCTGTCCCAGGGCTCTGTGGTGACTGATGGAGGAGAGAAAGCTCTAATGGCTGCACATCACCTGACACTACCCCTGCAGCAAAGTAAAGGGTAAGCATGGCTGGCACAACAGGGATAATCTCTGCTGATTAAGCCACCAAGCAAGATTCTGGTACTTGATGGTCATTTTCTGCTGGGGCCAACCAATTTCTTAACAATGCAGAGCAGTGGCTATATTTTTCACCTGAAGTAGGCGGTGAATCATTACAGCCACTACAGATGGGAAGTGGGGAGGGCAGTAGGGAGGGAAGTGCTGCCTGCAGACAGGGAAGAGAGCAGGTGACAGGGGACAGATGAGGGGACTCTCTCCATACGGTGTGGCTTCTGTAATGACCTTAGAAGAGCTGAAATGCTGTCATCTTCAGAATCCATAGCAATCGACACTTCTACTTCTGTGGGGAGCAGAAATGCAACTCCAGGATGGGTATACCGGAAGGTAGGGGTTATGTTTATTCATTCAGACAATAAGTATGAAGGATCTACCATGAACATGGTACACAAAACAAAGCACAACCAGCCACTGTGATCCCTGCGCTCATCACAGCCAGAGTGTCAAGTGGGGATGTCAGGAACCTCCCCCTGGGACTTCTTTCTCTTTTCGAGGGCTCATCTGATGGGTCTTCTCATGAACTCCTCTGTAAATTTTGAAGCCAAAGAGGATGGGCCAGACAACACAGTTAACAGGAAGGCAGTGGGGATGCCTTTCATCTGTTGTCCCCAAAGTGTGACACTGTCCGACCCTCCACACAGCCCGATGAAATCACAGGGTGGTTACATTTATGGAAACTGAGGCTCGGCTTACAGGCAGGCTCAGGACTAGAGTCAAGACTCTGAACTTCCGTCTTTCTACTTGCCCAGTTCAAACCAATGAGAAATAATAAATCTACCGGTATGTTTTTGGTACCTGGGTATATGTAAAGTGAAACAAATAATCCATAAAGCTATGAAGCATTCCTCTGATGATTGGGTAGGAAACAGCCGGATGAATGTTAGCAACATCATAATTACAACACTATCCGCAGTCATCTAATCCAACCCTAAATTCCAGTAACACTTCATCAGTGCTTCCACTGTGCAGAATGCTCTGTGGAAGATGCAGATACTGTGGTGAGCCAGGGACACAGAGCCAGCCTCGCAGGCTGGACCCTGAAGGTGCCAGCTCTGTGTCTCGTGTTGCTATGGAATAACACAAAATACGAACTTTGGCCTCAAGCCAGCTTCCTGGCGCAGAGCTCCTGAAACCCTAGTAATTTCCCAACCAGAGCAATAGCAGTGCTGTCTGTTCAAATATTTGGTATTTTGTCCCAGGTTCTGAAAACAGCGCAGGCCACCTTTCAGAACTATGAAGGTGAAAGTACCTCATATCTCATAGCATGACCATTCTGCCATCCTAGTCATGGTAATTGAGAAGTTTTAGAAAGCCTCTAGAGCACCGCAAGGCGGGGCTGGTTGCCAGGGAAACCAACATGTGATTGGAAGGTTGGGAGTTCCAGTCCCACCCCTTGACCTCCAGGGAGGAAAGAGAGGGAGGAAGTAGAGTTGATTAGAAATGGACAGTTAAACAACCAAATACATATCTAAATTATAAACCACCCATAAACACCCCCATAGGGGTTTAGGCCCAGGTTGCTGAACACATCTATACCCATAGGCTGAGAAGGTGCTGTACCCTGCACCCACTGTGGCAAAGCTCCTTTTTATGGGTCACTTCGAGCCCCAGCCTGTGTCTCTCTTTATCTGGTGGACATCTGCACTCTGTTAATATCTTTTATCCCAAATGGGTCTTAGTAAATAAACTGCTTCCTCCCATTCTGTGAGCTGTGCTAGCAAATAGCCAAACCCCACAGGAGGATCAAAGAGGTGATAGGAATCCCGGATTTATAGTGAGTCAGTCAGAAGTTCTTGCATCTGAAGTAGGAGACAAGGACCTGTGCATTCTAACTCCAGTAGATAGTGTCCCAACTGAAATAAATTACAGGATTTGCAGCAGGTGCGAGAGAATTGGTTGGTGGGGGATTGTGGGGTGGGTGGATCAAACATCTGGAACAGCAGTGTCCTGTGCTGTGGTGAGATGAGAGAAAAAAATTTTGAATGAGTTCTTTAATATTCAATTTATAAAAATGATGCAACTGAATCTGTACCGTTTCTGTGTGATACACATTTAAAAAATAGCCTCAAATAGTGTTAAACTCACAGCTGCCAAGCATTGCTATCTGGATGTGAATTCCAGCTGTGCCTCTTACCAGCTGAGTGACTATGGCCAAGTTATTTAACCTCTTTGGGGCTCAGTTTCTTTATCTGTCAAATGTGGAGGGAGACAGGTGATACCAAAATGTCACATGATGGGTACAAGGCTTAAAATAACACCTTGCTCATAATCAGGCTAGCAAAGTGTTACCCTTTAATACAAATATTATCTCCTGAACAGAAATTTGTCATGTAACACCTAAAACTGTAACAAAGTATAAAAATAGTAAACAATCCCTACAGTGTCAGAGCTATCTTCCCTCCCCTGGGGGGTCCATCCATCCCATTGTGCTATCTTTAGGGGAGGTGCCTTGCAGGAGGGAACACAGTAAAAAGTAGGTTTAGAGAAAGGGATGGTCCAGCTGCTACCATAAAATAGAGAACACTAAGCATCTGGAAATACTGAACTTATGGTTCAAGCTCTTCCTAAGCATGTCCGGAAAAGCTATTGAACACCTTTCCATCATCAGAGATAGCAAAAGAAAGAACCTCCATAGCCCTTGTCTAGACTTAAAGATGAGCCCTAAACTGAAAGATGAGCACCAGTGATCATTTTCATGAACCCTAAGCTCTGAAGTTGTTATAATGATCTGCAAAGACCAGAATTTGCAAAGGATGAGCGAGGTGACGGAACCCTTTGTGATATAAACTGGGAAACTGAGGGAGAAGCTGCTAAGAAAAGATCCAAGCTCTTCTGGAGAAGTCACAGTCAGCCTGACACTGATGCCTAGCCCCTCGTATTCCTCCTCTGCACACTCTGCAGTCTTGTCTCTCCCTGTGCAGGCTATCAGGGAATAATACCAAGGACAGTGAAAATAACAAACTCTTCTTGGGTACCTGCAGTGCTGGACCCTTCTCCACACATTTTATTAAAATCATAATTAACAGGAAGACAGTGAGTTATACAGAGAAAAAAAGGTTCCCTCTTTCACAAGCTGTCCCCAGGCTACCCAAGATTGGCACTGGTCTTCAGCCAGCCTTTCCTTGCCAGCTGCCGACTGTCTGCCCCTCTGTCTCACTCCAACTGCTGTGGAGTTGGCATTTCCCTTCTTTCCACTGCACTCACTGTCCTGTGTCCTGGTGTTCCACAGTCCCGTGACAACTGTCGGAGATCACCTGCTCTCCGGGTCTGACCAACTCAGAGACCTTTTAAACCAGAAGCCTTGGAAATCCCAATGCATTGCTATTATCTTCCCTGCTTAGGCAGGGCTGGTACAGCTTGCTAGCTGCATTACAAATCTTCCTAGTGGTGATGAGAAGATGATTATATGCCATGGAGCTGTGCAAACACAGCTGTCTGTCACTGGAATCAGGACAAAGAATCCAACAACACCTTGGCTGATCAGGGCAGTAAGAGATGCATCAGATTCACAGCCTGAAAGGAGACTTCAGCTCCTTAGTCCTCAAGAAAGACCTAGAGTGGGCTGGCCAGGCATCTGGAGAGTGGCAGAGCTTTTCTTTTGAGGGGAAGGTTTTCACTAGATAATACAGAGGAATTCAGCATACAGAACTCAAGTTTGAACAATGTACAGACTACTTAAGGAAAAAAAAAACATTATCTTGCTTCCTCTCCCGGTTTTGACTTAAATGGTTTTTATTGTAATGATATTTAAATATATACAAGCATTAAATAAGTTTTTACAGTGTCTCTAAAATCATCAAACTCCAACTGAATGTTCTAATCAAGTGCAAGGGAAATTATAAAACCAATTCAATTCAAATGAACCGCACTGATTGAGTATTCACTCGCTGATATTTTGCTAGAAGTTACCCCCTGTTGTCACTATGATGTGGATTCAGAAAGCTACAACACGGGTGTGAGAGATTTCAGAATACCCCGCTGCCCACCCTCCAGTGGGACCCTTCTCCCACCCTTCCTCGCTCCTAGCAAACAAAGCAAGCCTTTCTCAAACCCACTGTGTGGTCAAAGCCTTTTCCATGTGAGTCCACAGCTCACTCTCAAGAATTCGCAGCAGTTAATAGACACCAGTATCAACTTGATTATAAGAAAACAAAGCAAAAACAACTCCCACAAATTCAGGTATCAAGATCATTTGGCAGTATTCTTCATTATAAAGTGATCACCCACAATATTCTGATATTATTTTGAGATTACACACAATTTCAAAGGTACCCTATAGATATCCTTTCTTGCTCTCCCTACATCCCACTTGGGCAAGAAGTGATTGCTTGGAGACCAAGAGACAAAATGTGAGTCCTGGACCCGCCCATCCCTTACCTGCAAAACCATAAGCAAGTTACTGGGCTTCTCTGAGCCCAGCCTCCTCATCTAAATAACATGAGGATAAAAATAGAATTGACTCCTAGGGTTGCTGAGTGGCCTCGGGCACAACACATGTGGAGAAGTCTTTAGTCCAGCGCCTGGGCTTCGCAGGTGTCCAATCAATGCCCACCATTATGCCTGTTAATTTGCTTTCCATCCAGCTTCCGCATCCAGATCCTTACTAAAGCAGAAGCACTTCAAAACGGTCTGAGTCTGAGACAGAAGAAGCCTTTAACACATCTGCCTGTGGGGAGTTCAGATGCTGATATCCATCACATTCAGTGCCCTGTTATGTGACGGGGAGGTGGTACAAGAAAGGAGAGGCCTAGTCACACTCACAAAGTGAAAGGAGACAAACTTATAGTGTGCAGGTACTTATTTTTATAGTTAATTGTGCAAGGAGAACAAAGGCTCTACAGACATTTGAAGGTGTTGATATCTTCAAGTTTGTGCTTCTGAATTACTTAGAATAGCTATAATGGGTCACCAGTTTGTCTTACCACTTAGTGTGCACCGCCCCCCCACACACACAAGCAAGCTATTATAATCTTTACAGTACAGGTCACAGGGACTGGGGGAAGGGTTGGCCAGGTTGTCAACCCCAGGACACTTGATGTCTAGGAGAGGTCTCAGGCAGACAAGGAAGCAGGTTGCTACCTACTGGACTCTGGTTTCACTATGGCCTGATGGCTCACACACTGTGGGCAGCAGAGGTCAGCGACCGCATGCGTGGACAATACGGAGGTGTGAGGCACTGTGTGCTCTGTGAGCACAGGTTCAACAGGGGCAACAGCGGGAGGAAATCCAGAAGGGCTGAAATTGAAAGAAGACAGGAATTTTGAGAGAGATGAGACAGTGTCCAGCTAACATTTCATACAGTCGCAGTGTGTTCTACATGGTTCTCGTTGGTAAAACAGTTCTTATTCTGATTATTATTATATCTAGTGTTTCCTTTAACACTCTATGAATTATATACAATGCTTAGTTTATTTCTTAAAAGGACTTTTACTTATAAACAACTTTTGGCTCATTATTTATTAGAATGAGAGGCTGAAGAACTAATTTTTGGTCATTAGCAGCTGTGTCTCAGTTATTACTATCAGTCTCCTGGGGTTCTCTAATAAGTAGCCATAAAAAAGTCAATTTGCAATTAGGAAAAGAAATGTGTATATTTAACAGTATTTACCTTGCTGTGATTGACAAAAGTCCTGACTGACAACAGCCCTACAATGCAGGAAAAATGTCATCATGATTAGCACATTGTCTTTAAAAATTAACAATTTGAGAAGGAGGAAAGAGGCATAAGAATGGTTTTCTTAAACAATGATTAGGATACTGCAGAGGGTACATTAAAATTGCACAATAGTAAAAACCCAAAAGTAAAAAGCATCATAACTTCAGAGATATGTTAGCAAATCCTAAAAAAAAAGAAAAAAAAGACTGACTTAACAAAAAGAATAATTAAAACAATAAAAATGGCCCAAAACAACAACAACAGCAACAACAAACAATTATTTTAGAGATGATCTCTCACCAAACTAGATAGTGAACCAAGGCTAAGTATTAGTTAGACAGCTGGTACCAAGTGATAAATTTTATTATTACTATTGCTATCATCATTTCTAAAATTTCCCTCTGGTAAGTGTGCATGTTCTACCATCTGAACAGAAGTTTTTCTGTTGGGAAGAGGAAGCATGTCTATGTCTTTATCGTTCCATTTTGGAGGGGGAAGGAGGCAGCATTCTTTTATCTTTCTGAAGAATTGGGGTCACTGAAATAAGGATGTGAGAAGATAGATGTGAATGGGAGTTAAAGGCAAAGTCCCCGAACAGAGTCAGAGGGACAACTTTGCCATGATCTGGGGTCCCAACTTCTAGAAATGGAACCATTCAGAGAGAGAGAATGAGAGAAAGCAAGAGAGGGAGAGAGAGTGTGAGAGAGAGCTCAAAGTGAATGGGGATGGAGAAGGAGGGATACCCTTATGATCGGTTGGAAACTCCACCCGCATCAACCTCCCAAATATATGGATTTAGGTCCTGATGATCAGTTAGGTAAATGTCTCTAACCTATATCACTGCATGGGTTTTCTTTTCTATAAGACATGCCCTTGAAATTTACTTTGTCCTCAAATTACCTAGGATTGGTTTTCATGAAAATCCATTAAGATATCTCTCATTCCATTCAGATAAAATAAACCTCACATCATAACAACTTGGCTTGAGTTGCAAGACCATAGCAGGGAGGGGCTGTGAGGACATTATGGTGACAGACTAAGGTCAGGGCTGCAGGCAGGGCCAGAAACAACATGGTGGGCATGGCCTGGTCTCCATCACCCAAGACAGAAGCCTTTGGGATAAGTGGAGTCACACTTAGGGGGAATAAGATTTTAAAGAGTAAAACTGGAAATGTCATAAGGAGCCACTATGTTTGGCAATTCCACATTTGGAGACCCTTAAGGCCGTTCTCTGAATTGTTATACTCCTTCTCTTCAGTGCTCTCCATGGTGGCTTCTTGGGAGCTGCCCGGGTGAATAAGAAAAAAGGATGAAGGAGCAGAAAGCCAGGTCGGTAGAAACCCTCCCTAATTCCCAACAGGCACTGTACATTGTCCCATGTCCTGTGCAAGCTATTGACTCATTGAAAGGTACCAAGCCCATCAGGGCCACTCTGTATTCTTAGTGTCCCCCGTCTCCACTGTCATCCTCTGAGCAGTTTTCACCCAGGATGAAGCAAGCAGCTGGGGGAGGCACAGGGAACAGAGCAGGGTTCCTCTCTGCCTCACCCACCCTTGGGCCTGATCTTTCTCAATCCAGTCATCTGCACATATGCAGAGCTGGGTGAGCTTCCTAAGCTTCCACAGTAAAAATCAAGGGGCCTCCCACTGTGCACATAGACAGAATAAGAAAGAATCCCTTTCCCCACTCATGAGGTCTCTAAGGTCAAAACCAAACCACCACTCACTGTGTGAGGGGAGAATGCTCAGGGTGTCTGTGTGCTGGGCTGTAGACATAGGTCGGAAGGCAAGCCCTGGAAAACCTGACCAAGCAAAATATTACAGTCCAGAACTTCCACTAAATGACACCTTGTCAAATTTTGAAGTTTAATGGTAAACAACAGCAGCATGTGGGTGTGGAACAGAATTCAGTGAGAGACAAAGAAATAAGAAAACAGAGGATGCAAAATAAACTCTTTTATGTAATTCCAGTTGCTGACTATTTTCCTTGAGAAACACTTAACCTTTGTTTTTATAAATGTTGTTCGTACATCATAAAAAGATCAAACAGATAGCATTAATGCCCACAAAAGGAAAAACTTAGCATATTCATGAATGCACTTTGGTTTCACTTGTCAAGGCTGAGAGATTTTTCTTGAGCAAATAAAATTTTATTTGAACTGTGCATTAATTTATCTGAATTTGCCATTTTCTACTGCAAAATTTGTATGCTAATACCTGTAATCAAATAACTTCTTTCTTGACAAATTCTTAAGCAGCCAAAGAGAAAGAAAATTTGGATACTGGTTTCTCTTTGCCAGATAGTATTTCCTGGACTTTTAGCTTTACCAGTTATAGAAGACAAAACAAAAATAAATAAATTATATTAATTTAGCTTTTCAGATAATTTTATGGGGGAAAATAATTCAAATTTGCTGCTTACATCAATAAATTGGTCAGTGTAGTCAAAACAACTGATATGGTGGCCTATCAGTGAGTAAGACATTTTTGTTTAAGAAAAGTAATCTGATTAGGCATCAAATTAAAATTCTAGATTGAGGTGGTTTTCAGAAGATCCCAAGTGCTTATTCTACTTATTTGTCTTGCATGTGTACAGTGCATGGTGTCACCTTTAGGGAAGGCAAGAAAAGGGGAGTGTGGCTGACACTCTCCCAAAAGACCCCAACAGGAAACGGAGCTCATTCAGCTGCCCAACAACACAACCCTGTGAATATTTGTCCACACCCATGCCCACATTCCAGGCTCTGAACACCCTTTTGCTGAACTGAGAGGCCCTAAGAAGCAGAGTGCACCAGTCCACACTTAAGCAGAGCTGGCTTCACCCTAGTCAGTTCTCATCCATTTTGGAGACCCCTGTCCACCATTAGGAGAAGGTTGTCCACTGAGATCTACTTCCTGCAGACACTCAGTTAAATCTAAGAGACACCAACCACCCATCCGCAGGTCCCTAAAGTCCAACCTCCCTGAACAAGTGAGGCACAAGTATTTCCAGGCTGGAGGTGCTTCTGGGAAGCCCAACATCCTCCAGCACTGACCTTCACCAGAAAGAGCACATCACATCCAGCAGGCAAGAGCCAAGTTCTTGGCATTGTGTACCTTATGTGGGAATGATCATAGAAAAGCAATTAAAAGCAAAGCCAGTATTTGGGAAAAGCTTGCAAGAAAATCTGTCTATTTAAGCCATATTTCCATTTCTAAGAATCTCTCCAAAGAAAATAACTTTAAGTATAAAAAACCATTGTGCTCAAAGATGTTCACTGAAGTATTACTTAGGATGTTTTAGACAACTGGGAACCATCTGAAACTCAGCAGGGAAGGAGATGGTACATAGACTATATAGAATTATATGTGAGAAAGCAACACAGCTACTGAAACAATGTTCAAGATCATCGACCTGACATGAAAGGTATTGAAAATGTCTGGTGAAACATGCAAGATGCAAAATTCTATGTCTTGGTCCCAGCTGTGTAAAAATATAGGTACAAAAGAGACTGATGAGAAATACACGACATGTTCACATTAATTAGCATTTGCTCGGTGTTATGTGGGATCTTAATTTTTTTTTTATAACCTACTTGTGTGTTTTAACATTTCTATGGGCAGCACATTTGGTAAGAAAAAGAGATCTGTAAAGAAAAAAAAAAGTTAGGATGCTCATTGTTCTGCTGAGTGGACAGGCCTCAGCAGCCCCTAGGGACTGTGGGACTGTGCCCCTCTCTCAGAGCAGATTCTGCATCTTCCCTGTCACTCAACTGACGTGAACCCTGGTGACAACTTCTTTTCACCCCTTACATCAGGCCTTTCCTTCCTTGACTTTGGCTTTGACCCTCAGCCTTCTCTGTTTATACTGAAACCCTGCCAGCCAGCCCTGACTTCTCTACAAGCCTCTCTCTTGGAGCTGGATCCAGGCTATGGTCCTGTCAGCCTCCTGCTGGTCAAGCTCAGCCTACTCTTGGTACTGACTACAAAATAAGTAACCCTCAAAGCAGTCGAGTTTTTCATGCCAAAGAACAGGATGAGGAGACGCAGTTTTCTCAGTGTATCACAGAAAGGCATTTCCCATCGAGGGGGCATCCCTCCACTCCCAGATTCGGCCCCAAGCGGGGAGAGCACGGATTAGTTTCCAAATCAGATAGGTAACCGTTACTCAGAGACCCTCCCCCTTAAGAGTGTGCTCCTCTGTAAAGAGTGACAATAATATCCCACCCAGGAGTTGTTGTAAGGATTAAATGAGACAATGTATATCGTGTGCTGAGCAAAGCGTCTGGCACAGAGGCCACATGTGACAAATGCCAGCTCCTGAGACGATTAGGTTGATGGGAAGCTCAAGGTCACATAGCTGGGAAGTGACAGCCCCGAGATTGGAATCCCAGCCTCTTCGTGCCAACTTCATGCTTTTCACAGGGTATGAGAAGTTCAAGGCATGGCCCATGGCCCCAGAATATTTATAAAGCCTTTCAGCAGACACAACTGTCACACGAATGCACAAAGCAGTTATTTCCACAACGAACTAAGAAAAGAGAAATAAAAGCTACATGGAGCTTTAAAACTACATTATTCTTTTGTCCAAAAATTATCACAAAAGTGTGTTTTTATTCGTGATTTTTTTTTTTTTGGCAAAGCTTGGGAGTCCTATCTCTCCTTCCTTGTTTCAATGTGTGCTAAGTGTGGGGAGATCAGATATGAAAATGTAGCCCTTTCCCTTTCCATTACAGAAAATATTTCTGTGACTATTCCGAATTGCAGGAAATTAGAGTTATTTTGGGAAGCATTCCTTAACTTCTAGAACGCACCATCCACAGTCACATAACTTATTGTATTTAAAAAGCAGTTTCAGTGAAGTTTGACACTCTTTCATTCCTCAACTAGATTAATTAATTTAACCTACAACATATGACATCTAGCATTTGGTAATACAAGGCTAGTTAGCATTGTATAGTCAGAGGCAGAAGGCATCAGGATGATAGAAATGGAAATGTGCACACAGGTGCACACAGAACTTCGAGTTGTTTAGCCCCTCCAGAGTCCACACCACAATAATGGAATCCAGGGTTCTCAAGAAGAGGCAGTAACATTTCTTTATAGCAACTTGGCCTCCTTAGAGACTAGAAAAAGAAGAATCCAAAATTCAGTCAGGTAAAATGTTGTTTACATATCAGAGGGCAATATCTTAATGAGTATTTGAAAGATTCACATTTTGAAAGGTATTTAACGTGTTGTCTGTTTTTTATATTCCCAACACGTTATTTTTCTAAGATGGGCTCATGACACTTAACAAAGGAGAGGCTCTTATGGAAACTTCCCAGTAAGAAAGTCTTCGGAAATACTGCACCTTCCTTTTCTACATGTCTGCTACCCTGGGGATAAAGGGTGGGGACCCCCCTTTTCTGAGTAAGGTCAGTGAGGTCAATTTGTAAACAGTGTTTGGTTTACATTGTCTGTTCCCAGCCTCACATTAACTTTATGACATGTACATCAATTATCCAGTTTTTCAGAGAAAAGGAAAAGCTCTGAGTTTAAGCAACACATCTAAAGTAAAGAATGTGGTCAATGACTTCAAAGACTCCCCTGCTTTAGGGCCAGTGCAGGGTCTTCCCCAACATTAGGCACCTCCACTTAGGTCTGTATTGTGTGCCGATTCATACAAGCTGTTACTAACAATCCGATATTTGAGTTCATCCTTCCCTCAATATCCCATTATAAGAGTGACCAGGAAGGCATTATCTTAAACCAAACCAGTGGGCCTGTTAGGAGAATCTTAAGTCGGGTGGCCAGATTTCGGGATACACAGACTCCTTAGAGAACATGGAGCTGACATCTTCTCCTGGGGCTACACGGATTTAACATAACTAGTGCCTGAGCCCAGGATGTGAGCTTACAAAAGCTACAGTATGTCAGGCCTCCTGACTCAGTCTGGATTCTCTTCTATGGCATCAGCCACAAATACCCAAACATAGGGACCAAACCATTCCATGCTAGCTAGGAATTATTTCAATGTTACTACGTAAGTCACTCTGGCAATCCAGAGCACTGGTCAGGTACGGGCTTCAACACTGAGTTGAAGCAACTCTTGCTAATCGAGTGAACTGTACAGGTACCCTCGCCTCTTCTTGGTTTCCTTTTCAGTTACATGAAAATGACAGCAGGGCCTGCCACAGGTTAGCAGCAGGACCAAGGCGACTGATTACCCAGAGACAAGTCTAACTTCCGTGCGCTCAGTGCACAGGACGCATTGAGTGAATGTTAGACATTATTGTCATTTTTCACACACAGCCAGGATGGGTAGTTGTAATGACTGAGTTATACATTCACTCTTGGAGATAAAAGCAGGAACAACTTCCTGTTCCCTGGTTCACCTTCTCTTTCTCCAAAGGTCGCAGGTAAGGAAGCTCAGTCAAAGGTTAGTGCTAGGTAGGAAGAAATACAAATGCCTACTGAGCAATTTCATTTAGATGTTCAAAATTAAAATCCTTCTTTCTCAAACTTGCTCTTTCTCTGTTGTGCCCTAATTCAGCTAAAAGCCTGAGCATCCTTCTCAGTGCTTAAGCTCCTCCCCCCAGCTCCTTGCCCACCTGGTGACCAAGTACCACAGATTTTCTGTGGATCTTTTTCTCAATCTGTGGTGTCTTTTTTTTAGGCCTGTGCCACTCCAATCTGAGATCACCACCTACAAAGTCATTTTTCAAACTACATTAAATTAAATCATTCTCCCATAAAATCTGCAGATTCTTCCTTGAGGGCAGAGGCTGACCCAGGCTGACCGCAACCTCCACCATCTCCCCACCATCCGCACCTCAAACCCAGAGCGGGCCACCTAGTGCCTGCTCTGGAGGACTCTGACTACCCTCTAAGATCCAGTCCCATCCCATGCCTCCTGCAGACTTTTCCTGATCCCTGCCACCCTACCTTCCCTGGGCTCCCACTACTTGTTCTTATCCGTACTAAATATGTAACACATGGAATCACTGTCATCTAGTCCCTCATCCTTCCATTCTGCTAGTTTGATTTGTGGGGAATATAGCCCTTGTTTTTTTGAGCTCTGGCACAAGGCCTGCACAGCACACAGTGGGTGGCATGAGCTGAGTGGGTGGCACAGAAAAGGAAAAGGAACAAGAAAATGAGACCTCCCTGAGGTCAGAGTTGGTCTTGTAAAGAGAACACTAGTTCCCGCACTATGCATGACTATATCCAAACAATTATGCAAGTGGTTCTTGGAAGCCTGTGATGAAGACTTGCAGGTGAGAAGCTCGCAGGCATCTACATTTCGTCTGTTAAATGCTCCTCCCCGGGAAAGGGCCACTTGCTCCCAGGCTTTGGGGACCTACGCACTTTAGGCATTTTCAGCAGTTTTGAAATCCTGTCCCTTCATTTAGGACAGTCCTAGACCTAGACTCAGGCAATAGTTGTTCAATAACTGCTGATTCGATTTTCAGTCCATTGGAAAGCAAAGTGCTGCTCACATTTTAGATGAATTGAACTCAAAGACTGATCCCACTTAATATAATAGCTCTGAGGCTAAGGAAATCGATGGCTGCACTGAAATCAGCCAAACGTCCACTCCCTGCCTGCCCCAGTCAGCATTTGCCTGCTTCCTGGCCTTCAGCTTCCGAGTACCCATCTATCTTTCCTGTGCCACCAGATGCAGGCGACCGGCTGGCTGGCGAGTGTCACCCCGTGCCTGTGCCACATCCACCCTGCGTTTGGAAGTCAGTGTCACTGAGGGCAGTGCAGGTGTGAAGGCTGAACTGCAAGGTACCCATGTCAATGTCCTACTTCCCTGAAGCCTCAGCCTGCCCAAGTGCGGTCCTGGCTGGAGGGGACAAAGTGGGAGCCAAAGCTTGTCACATCCTTTCATCTCCGCGCGTGGGAAATAGGGGGGCTGTTTAACGCAAAGGCGCCCAGGAAATGTTTTTCCC
Organism: Dasyprocta punctata; assembly: GCA_004363535.1. Taxonomy (NCBI): domain Eukaryota; kingdom Metazoa; phylum Chordata; class Mammalia; order Rodentia; family Dasyproctidae; genus Dasyprocta; species Dasyprocta punctata. Next base: position 32,967 of record RJWM01007333.1, read on the forward strand.
ACTAAAACAAGACAAAAACAAAACAAAACAAAACAAACAAAAACCCCAGCCTGGCAGCGCACTCGTTAGACGCCGTTGAACCCTTGTCCCCTCCCCGCAAGGTACAGGGAAGGGGTCCCTGCCACACTCCACTGCATCAGTGGGGACTGAAAAGACAGCCAAACCGGCCGGAATAAACCCTAAACTGGAATAAAGCCCAAGCCCCTTGGTGGGCGGAGTACGAGGCGCCCAGACCCCCCACCCTTGCTGCGCCCACCGCCCGCGTCCAGCCCGGTAATTTTTAGATACCCGAACCCTGATCTGGGCGGGAGCCGGGGGCGGAGTCCCCAAGTGCGGGCCGCACCCTGCTATCCGAGCCCACCCGGGTCCCCTGCACCTGCCGCCGCCAGGGGGACGCGAACCGGCCCGGAAAGGCGAGGCGAGGTGAGGGCGCTAGAAAGCGGCGCCCCCTGCAGGGCGGCCAGGGACGTCCCACGGGACCTCGGCGCCAGACCCCACCCTCGGCCCCGGGACCCCAGACCTAGCGCACGGCTGCGTCATTGTCACGGGGTCACTGCCACCGACCCGCGCTCGGGTCAGCTGCGCGCTCACCTGGGGGGTACCGAGGGTCCAGGGGTCAGGCAGAGCCCGGGTGGAGTCCGAGAGTCCTGGCTGCGTTCCCTTTGCGCTCCCCCGGGGTCCGGGGTGGCCGTACCCACCCTCCCGCCCTGGAGCGCCCGAACGCAGCGGCTCGGAGGCCGGGCGCCGTGGAGACGGAGACGATGGTGGAGACGGCGCCCCCCGCACCCCACCACCGCCGCCAGGACCTCTCCAACCAGACCCGGCCCCATCAGGCATCCCGGGGTCGGAGTCGGGGTCGGGGTTGGGGTGGGGGTGGGGCGGCAGGGAGCCGGGCACCTACCCGAGGGACGCACTGTGCGTCCGAGATGTGGAGCCCTAGACCAGCCGAGCACTCGCTTGGGCGACGAGGACTCTGTGACAGCCGGCGACACGGGGCGGCTGGGACCGAGGCAAAGCAATCCGTGATCTGTGCCGGAGAAAGTGAACCGGCAGAGGATCAGTGCTGAAGAGAGAAGACCCGAGGATCAGGAAACCCAGCTCCCAGAGCACGGCTGAGCCTCAGGCAGGAAAGGAATTATGCAAGCGACCCTAATAGGGAGCCGCCAGGGAGGGTGCGGTGCGACTCACCTGAGCCGGGACGGCAGCCCTGACCATCCGGCGCGCCTGTCATCTCCCTAGCTGCTGCATAAACAGGCCTCTCCGCTGCAAGCCGCACTATTACTTAATAACAAGATTAGCACCGCACCGAAGCAACCCGTCAGCACGGCACTCCTGGCTTACCCAGACAACACCACACACACACACACACACACACACACACACACACACGTGCGCGCCGACCCTCCTGATTCTACTGATTGGCCTGCATTACTACAACACACAGTGTCAAATAAACATTTTCAGAGTTTAAAATGATTTTTAGATTTCTCCTCCAGCCTTCTTCTGGATGCACAAATCCATAATACTTGTTGATTTAGATGAATTGCCATTTGGAAAAGAATTGTTAAAAGAATGTTCCTTCCCTAGAATTTTCTCATTGATTTGAACTCATCTTCTGCCATGGCACTGGAACCAAGTTCAAGTCCTCTTCCCACTGTCTTTCAGAAAACCGAAGATAGCTATGGTGTCTGACTATTCCAAACCTCACCTTTCCGGATAAAACATTTTCTACACTTTAAGCAACACAAAGCCTGGTGTGATGGCGCATGCCTGTAATCTCACATCCAAGAGGCTGAGGCAAGAGGATCACCATCATGAGTTGGAGGCCAGTCTGGACCACATAGTGAGTTCAAGACCAGCCTGAACTATCTAGTAAGATAGTGTCTCAAAGACAAAACAAAACACAACAAAAACTACAGTAGTTCCTACAATCTTCAACAACTTGACTTTCATGTTAATAGTGCCTCTATTTTGTGAATACATGTTTATAGAAGATGAAGTGTTCTGGTTATAGAAGTAACATATCTATTGTGGACATTTTTGAAAATCTGGGGAAACATGAAATTTGAATGAGATGATGTGTTGAAGCCTTTAGCGCAGTGCTGGGCATGCAGTGACACTTGGTACACATTAGCGGCCGCAGAAGGAACATGGCCACGCCTCCCCTCACCTAGGATGTGCTCACCCTGCTGAGGCCTCCCTGTGAGTGCACACAGCCACCGACTGATTCCTCCTTTTCCTGCCAAGGTGAATTCTGAGCACAGAGCTCCTGTAGAAAACGGCAGGAAGGGGGAAATAGAAAGGCGGGGAGCGTGGTGGCCTTACTGGGTTTGTCTTGGAAAAAGCAAAAGTTACTAGCCATGTTCACGGTAACAGAAGCAGAAAGAGGAGGCCATGGGGCTGAAGAGTAGGGTTTGGGAGCAAAAGGAAGAAAGTTAACAGGTGCCGGGTGTTGAAGGTGGTGGGGAACAAGATGACAGGTTTTGTTTGCTAACATTTATTGAGGGTTTAGGGTACACCAAGCTCCATGAATTCATGCAACCCTCAGCAGCCTCAGTATGTAGCCGGACAGGTTGAATTTGAAGTCTCCATTAGCTTAGACCATGCTTAGTGATTGCATGTGACAGGGTGGAGGTAAACTTTTTTACATTTGTTAAGGGGCTACAAAATAACTTGTAAGATACTAAGAGATTGAAGATACTTTCATATTATGTTGAGACTAGATTCCTGGTTTTTTTTTCTTTTCTTTTTTTTTTTTTTTTTTGCCACTCTTGTTGGTAACACTTCCCTGAGACCAGTTCCCAAGGCAACTTGACTTTATATGGACTATGTGTCTCTTTGATTACCTATAGACAGCTTTATCTTATTTTTAATGAACCTGGGTTATTATACACAGAGTGATTATAACTTTATTTTATGAGTATTTCCTCATATCCTTACCTGCCTTAAACCTTCAAAACAATTTTAAATCACAGTAGAATTCACATAAGGTAAAACTTGCCACTTTAATCATTTAATCTTTCAGTGGGTTTTAGTACACAGATGATATTGTACAAATAATCACTGTTGTCTAATTCTAGAAAATTTTCATCACCTCCAAAGGAAACCCCATCCCCATTACACAGTCATTTCCATGCCCCACTCTACCCAAGTTCCTTGGCAACCACTATTTTCATTTCTGTTTCTGGCTTTACTCATCCTGGTCATTCCTGATAAATGTATTTATGCAATATATGACCTCTTGTGTTCTACATGGTGTTTTCAAGCTTTATCTCTGTTGTAGCACTTAGTCAGCATATGTTCTTTTTATGGCTGAATGAAGTCTCATTGTACAGTAACCACACTTTGTTTATATATTCATCAGTTGATGAAATTTGGCTATCACAACTGATGCTGCTATGGACATGCATGGGCATGCATGTTACTTTTTGGATATGTGTTTTAATTCTTTTAGACATATACCTTGATTGGAAGTGCTGGGTAGTATGGTAATTCCATGTGTAACCTTTTGATGAAAGTCTAAACTTTTTTCTCTAACAATTTACATTCTTACCAGCAATGTTGTGTTCTGATTTCTTTCTATCATCACCAACACTTCTTTTTTTTTCTTCCTTTTTAAAAAATATACCCATCTTAATGGTATAAAGTGATTTCTCATTGTGGTTTTTATTTGGATTTCCCTAATGACCAATGAAATGGATTAGCTTTTCATTTACTTATTAGACACGTAGACATCTTCTTTTGGAGCTTGGTCTTTTTATGTCTCATGTCTGTCTTAAAAACAAATCTTATTTTTTAGAGCCATTTTAGGTTCACAGAAAGTATAGACAGTTCTAATGCACCAGTTGCATACAGTTTCTTTTACAATCAAAGTCCTACATGATGATGCATGAACTACATGGATGCATATCTTTACCCAAAAGTATATTAACCAAAGCCTATAGTTTAATTAGAGTTCACTCTTGGTGTTGTAGCATCAGTGAGTTTTGACAAGTGTTTAATGACACATGTCCATCATTATAGCATCCTACCGAAGAATTGCATCACCCTGAAAATCCTCCATGCTCTACCCATTTATTTCATGCTTCACATCAGCCTCTGGCAACCACTATTCTTTCATTATCTTTATGGTTTTCCTGTGTTCACAACTCAATACCACTGAGTTGCTGTAGATGCTGGGAGTACAGCAACAAGTAAGACATGGCCCGTGGTCTTACCGAGCGTATCACTTTGAGAGAAATATTTCCTCGAAGATTTGCCTTCTGCAAGCATGGATGGGGCAGATCTTCCTCCTCCCCACTCCATGGCACTGCTTTTTGTGCTCCTGCACAATGCTTGCTACACCAAATCATTTAAAAACTACCTGAGACGTGATGCTAGCAATCTCTCTGACTACCCAACATGGAGTAGATTTGCAATAAATATTTAATTATTGATAGAGGTTTAAAGAATACAGCTTTCCCAAGGTCATGGTGCAAGCCTGTGGAAAATGCAGAGTGAAAGTCCAGTCTTCCCAGTTCCGTCCCATAACTGTTCTCCTCCCCACATGGAGCCAGCCCACCTGGTGCCACGCGTACTACTGGAAGAGAATGTGCGGGAGAGCCCACAGACATTTAGACTAAAAGAAAAAAGATGCATTTTTTTATCCTTAGGCTGCGGCCTGTACCTTAAGTATAAATAAATAAATAAATAAATAAGAGGTGGATTTAAAGTTAAAATAAACTGGAGCAGGCTAGTTGTCTGGACTAAGCATGGAGGCTACCATGTGTATTAATTCTGGCTTTCCCTATTTCCTGTGAAATTGGAAATGAAGGAAGAAACACTTCTTTTTTTTTTTTTTTTGTGGCACCAGGGATCGAACTCACAACCTCGCACCTGCCAGGGAAGGCGCTTAAGCCACTGAGCCAAACTCCCGGCCCGGAAGAAACACTTCTAAAACATTGAGCTGAGATAGGGCCACTGAAGCAAGGCCCAGGGTGAGTGATTTTTAGAATTTTTATTTGCTTTCAACTGCTCTGGAGATTTTCCTGGGAAGAAGGGCAGGCAAAAACAAAAACAAACCCCCTCCCCCTCAAAAACCCTATTAGAAGATCAAGAAGAAAAGGCTGCTTATGTAGATCTCGAGGAGTCTGCAGCGTTCACCAGCCAGAGGCTGCAGCCCACTGAGCTAGGTTGGCCACTCCTTCAGAGAAGAGAAGGCACACTGTGGGAAGGAGGGACATCATCATAAGGGGACAGAGAAAGCCGCTTCTGGAGGATTTGGACTTTCCTTCAGTGATCTGGGGAGAGCTCCAGGAAGCAGAGGTTTGCTCCAGAGCAATGCTCTGCAAAGTACAAGGTTTTTAGCTTGAGTAAGTTAATAAATCTTAGTACCCATGAGCCTAAACAAAAGAAGACTAAAGCTATTTTGCATTTCACTATTTTTGGTAAACAAACAAAAAGTCTTTCGTTGGGTTTTCTGCCTGTAATCCTGCCTACCAGAGCATTGAGCATTTTCTCTGCACCCCAATCTCCTCTTCCTCCTTCTCTTTTGAGCAGCATAGGAGCAATTGCCCAGCATGGAACTCTCCCTCTTCCTTTCAGCGTGATGCATCATATTATTGTTCAGATGGCAGAGGAAAACTGCCTGTCTCTGGTTTCCCTGTTTCCATTTGCCACCGCGTGCCATGCCCAAAATAGTCTCCCCTGCCTTCCCAGCAGCCCCTGCTCCCCATGCCAAGATGAAAGCCACAGTGCTCTGCTCAGTCTGACCTGACACTGCAGTGTCCACAGCACGCAGAGTTACAGTTAAAGTCTTGGCAGTACCGACGCACATGGGGACAGCCACAGCTAAGCCGGTCTGACTCTTTCCCAGAACAAGATTCTGCGTGGGGCCATGGTACAGGAATTGCCAGCTAAGCTGAAACTTGTACATTATTTGATCTCCCCAAGAGAGGAAAATAGAAGTCACAAAACAAACAAACAAAAATATGGATGGCTTGCATTTGTTTTTAATGTTCTTTTGACTATCAGTGGAATGAAAATATGTATAACTGTATATTTTGACATTTATAGTGTGGAAAAGTAGATCAAGAGATAGACAGACAGATGGATAGGACATTATGAGCTTTCCAATTTTATTATATTTCAAGTCTGAGGGAAGCATTTGGCAGTATAAGCACACAAGTACCGCCGGGTGATTCCAGGTGTGACCAAGAACCACAGATCCTGTGGTGAGGTGGCTCTCCCCACACGGTGGCATGACCAAGTGCCCATGGATGCCCGTGACTCATTGGTATGGGTTGATTTCTAAAGAAGGAGCAGCAGTTTATAAAGGCCATCAAAATTTTCCTGGTGGGAATCAGATTCCCTGATATTTGGCAAGGGTTCTGTTTAACTAATTTGAGCAAAGGTATTAATGGCAGATACTAAGTTCTCTGGGACACTTGAATAGGATACCATAGGCCATCCTGTCCCTTCTTAAGTGTCCCCTTCCCTGGAGCTTCCCCCTGCTCTTAGGTCTTCCTGACTTGGCTGAAGATGCCTGTGAAATTTGTGGGAATTCAGATTCTTGGGCCTATTCCAGATGTATTAACTCAGAAACATGGAGGTGGGACCAATAAAGCCGTATTTGAAAAGGACCTTGAGGAGACCCTCACCCATGCTGTACTTTGAGACTACCATGCTAAGCACGGTTTTTATGTCACCACATTTAACTTCCCTCACAGGGAGGTCCTCAGGTGGCACCACTCTAATGATGAGAAAATTGAGACATGGAAAGTTCAGGAGCCTTGGCAGAGGTCCCCATTAGTAAGGGGTAGAGCTGGCTTTGAGCCCAGCATCTTTGGATATGATAGGGCTCAGCTGCTCTCCTCTAGAACATTCTTTTGGAAAGCCTTTCCTGAGTCCACGCCCCTAACTCCTACCAGACAAAATCAGCACCTGCCACACCCCTCTCTTCCCTCGGGATGTGTGGATTCTTCTTATCTTTCTGTCCCTAAAACCTTCTTCCTACATCGCAATGAGCAAACTTCAGAATGAGGTGATAATGAATAACTGACTGAAGTGATTGGTGAATTAATAAATGCCACGACTCAGAGATAACTTGATGGGAATTTTCTGAAGATCTTTAGAAAATGCAAATTACAGAATTCTATCCTTCACCAACTGAATAAGAATCTCCAGGAGTGGGGTCTGAGAATTTGTATTTTAAAAAGCAAGAGCAAAAATAAGAACCTGGGTTTAAGAAAAAGTTGTTCCCCACTTACGGGTCCTGCATACATGTGCCCTCTGCTTTCATTAACCCTGACGATTTCAGATGAACCCATGAGGCCTAGGTTGAAGTCATCCATGGGGACAGGGTTCTTATCTGATTCTTAAATCCTACCTTGTAGGGGAGCTGCTTAGCCAACATTTCTGGGTGAAATGTGCTTCAGAGTTTACATATATTATGTGATTTTTCAAAAATATGAAATCAGTGTAAAAACTGCCTATAGTTGGCTCCACCAAGCTGCATGTGCAAAGCATCACCTCCTCCCGTTGACAGACTACCCTCAGCGTAGAAGTGGGTCATTTTCCAAAACTGCATTCGTAAGTTGAGTTGCTTAGAGCTTAGAAACACTTTCCCACAGAGGTAATATTAGAAAAGAGGGTTTGAGTCCTCTGCCAAGACACAAAACTGATTTAGAACACTCTGAAATAGCATTTCAGATGACCTACAGGGATGTTCACAGGAAATGTGACTACCACCCAAGGCAGAGCTAGGGATTATGGGAGCACAGTGATGTCTCAGTGAACAGGGCTATGTCCACATCAGGAGCTCCCTGCTGCCCTAAAACACACACACACATGCACACACCCCACATGCATGTGGTGAGTGCCACTTAGTGTAAGGACAAAGTTGCCTCTCAGCAAACAGCCAGGCCAAATGAGACATTTTCTCCCTTTGCTATGCAGTCTAGAGTGTCCCAGACCTTTAGAACTCCAAATAACACTTTTATGGAAAATAAGATTGCTAAAATAGATAACCAGAAGTGCTTCTACCCTAGCTTCTGATATCCTCTTCCTCAGATTTGGAAGCATTACTCAGTGTGTAGCTTCAACTTCAAGACAACTGCAACCACCTTCCCTACCTTACCTAGCGTAAGCATTTGGGAAAGAATGTGGAATAAATATTGCAAATAAAATTGCCGCTGATAAAGTGGAAAAGAGAATCAAATACCTAATTTCCCTTGGTTATTAAGTGATTTGCTCTGTGACATCAGACCAATTTCTCTGAGCCTCTATTTCCTTATTTGTAAACTGCTGGGGAAGAGGAGTGGGTTATATAAGTTATAACAAACCTTTCTAGATCTCACATTCCAGAATTCAATAAAAATACTCCTCTCTGCTCCCTGGCGAGAAGACTTGCCAATTGGCTAAGAGCTATTCAGCCTTTCCCATATTTGACAGTGAAAAATTGAAACTTCATTGCATCTCAGGCCCCAAGATACACCAAGAAGAACCAAGGCTGATAAATTACAGATTTAATTCTTATAAATTAAGTTAAGTTAAATTAAATTAAATTCTTACTTGCCTAAAAACCTAACTTTAGTTAGGTGGTAACTCACCGAACTCACTGAAGCATGTACTCACTGCAATATAATTTTTAAAAATGCAGACCTGTTTATGCAATGCTTCTCAGCACTAGCTTACCTGTAAGTCCATGAGCCTGTGTTCAACAGGAATTTTTGAATGGAAAATGCTTTTGTAGACGACTATGTTGAAGAGTAAGAGGAAACAGAAAAATTGTGAGTTCAAAGGATAATAGCTGAGTTTGTGGCATTTTATAATTTCTTTTGTTGCTGTTTAATGTTGTACTAGTCTCCCCATTGTGAATTCACTGAGCCCAATGTCTGTGACCAGGACGCCTTTAGAATGCCTGATGTCGGAGCCACCAGCCTGTCATTCAAGCCCGGGGTGCCCTTGCCAGTCTGTCTTCATTCATTCTTTCAACATCTCTGCTCTCCCAGCATGAGAGCCTCAGGCAGAGACAATGACAGGGAAATGCAGTGACCAAGCACATTCATTTGTCATTTATATCCCTGGCTGGAACAGGGCCCTGTAGAATAGGAGACGGGAAAGGAGCTTGAGAAAAGACACGAGGACCTTCAGTTCTGTCTTAGCCAAAGTCATTCTCCCCTTTTCCATTCACAACAGATGGATGGGAAGTACAACTCCCTCCTCCGAACAAAAAAAAGAAGGTTAGAAGGAATAGCCCCTCTCTTATCTTACCTTTCACGGTAACATATTAGTAAAACTGGCCACCTCATGATCCCTTCATATCTTGGCAGCTTGTCCTCAAACATCACGTTTACATATGAAATGACTGTCTGACTGCCTGAGCTTTTAATCCTGCCTTCTACTAGCTAAGTGTAAAAAATGGAGATAATAACAGTACTTACTTTATAGATTTTTTGTGAAGATGGAATGGGTAATAAATGTAAACCACTTAGAATGGAATCTGGCACACAGAGCTTGGGAAATTTATTTTAAAATATTTTTATTATGCACAAAATACTCCATACATAGGTGATTCATTCTCTATGTCATTTAAACATGTGAAGTCCTGAAGGAGCTTCCAAGTGAAATGCTGTGTGTACTAAGTGCAGTATAGTGTTCTAAAATGGATACTGGAAGAGAGAAGGATAGTAATGGGAAACCTGGTGATATCTGAATCAAGTCTAAAGTTCAGCTAATTTAGAATGGTTAAATTCTTAGTTTTGATAAATGTACAAAAGTGAGGTATGATCATAAATTATGGTGAGTGTTTGTATGGGGAAAAGTTCTATTATATTCAAACACATGCTGCCATGAATCCCAAGTATGATCCTCCCTCTCACATCCACCACACTTAGCTCATCATTCTTCCTCCTTTCTGAAGCACCTCTGGAGTCCTCTTTCCTGAGTGTCTGTAGTTGTGCTGTCCTGGCTGCTGTGCAATCCTGAATGGTTTCAGAAGGTTTCTCTTTCACAGTCATTTTGATTTTTGGGAAGAGCTGGCAGCTGCACGGTGCCAGATGTAGAGAATAAAGTGGATAAGGACACACTGTCATGCTTTCAGGAGCCTGATTTTCCATTGGATGGCACATGGCAGCTGCATTCACTGTATTTTTTATCACAACTCATAAAGACACTCACGAAAGAGGATTTCCAGAACTGCTTCAGAAAGTGGTAAGAATGAGATGAGTGCGTGTGAAGTAAAAGAGCAGTATTTTGAGGGGGGTGAATGGCAATGTGTCTTACTGTAATACATTCTTTAATTTGAACATCTACGGTTTATTTTGATCCCACAGCACCCGGCACCGGGACAGCAGATTGCCATAGAACATGAGGCAGACCCAGACTGAAGGGCCATCCGAAGCTGCAGTACTCTCCGGATATGGATGACCCTTGGCAGACCCTGTGGCCCTCAAGTCCTCAGGGCAGAATGGGTGCCTGCCCAGTGCCTGGCACTACAACATGCATTCAGGAAAAGGTCGGCTGCTGGACAGCTCAGGGGCAAATTGCTAGCAACAGAAAACATTTCCCAGAAGGCTGAGCTGAGAATTCTGCTTCCCACATATTTGAAAAATCACAGAATACACAAGCTCTTAAATAATTAATCATTAAAACCTACACCACTCTGAGGAGATGCTTGTTTCGGTGCCAACATTTCTTTGGAACAAGATAGGGTCAGCTAGGGAAGAAATAGTACCCAGGGTGAGAGCTCTGCTTCTCTCCCTGGTGGGAGTCTCTTCCTGCACCTCACTTTTAACCATAGCTGGGAGAGGTTTGTAAGGCATTGTGTGTTAATGGTACCTGTCTAGAAAAAGATATAAAATTAAAGTTGAAGAATGTGCATAAAGGATCATTCAGTCTTTCTAAAATTGGACAGTATATTTAAAGCTTCTGTGGCTTGTATGTTTTAACTTTCACTTTAAACCACACTTAATACATTAAAATTGAAAAAAAAAAGAATAACTTGAGTCCTCTAGCCTGCTCATCTCTTTCATTTATTTATTCTTTTCCTTATTCACTTATCCAATGGATATTTCTTAATAGCCACTATTTCCTAATAAAGTTGGGGAGAACTGTTGTAAGCAGCCAGTGATGATTAAAACGAATAATATTGCCACACAGCTGCAGGTTCCTAAGGTATTTCATGTACCTTATTATTAATCGCGTAAACTGTTTTTCAAGGAAGCATTTTTCCCAATTGTCTGACTGTGAAAAGTAAGTATTGGAGAGGTCAAAGCAATTTTGCACAGAGCTACACAGCTGGTGACATGCAAAGCTGGGTGTGAACTCGAGTCCTTACACTCCAGAGGCTGAGCTTTTCCACAGCATGTGTTCGGGGATCACAGCCAAGAGAGGGGGTGCCGGGCCAAGCCTTTTTGGAAATGCTGGGCTTGAGGTGGTCAGTGTGAGAAGGGAGTGAAGTTTAGGCAGAACCCTCTCCCAGTAAGGCCCTGCAGGAAGAGAAAGCTCCGTGGAGGGCAGGAGCAAAGTAAGGAGTGGGAGAGAGGAACAGGAGACAGATCACAGGAGCAGCTCCCTGCAGAGGTATCTCAGATTTACTTAGGTGGTTACAAGTCACCGTCAGGTGTTGTAGAATACAGAGGGGCTCAGGCTGTCTCTTTGCTGAGAGATGGAGAGAAGAAAGGGAAAGCAGATAGATATACTGCAGAGGGACCACACAGCAGCAGGTCAAGGACACAAGAAAATCCAAGGACATGAATTGTTTGGCCAACGTAAATTAGAAGCCAATGCTTAATGAGAAAATCCATGAAATTCTGCATGTATGCAGTTTCTTTTAAAGTTGATGATATTTGTTTCTAGTTTTTTTGGAGCCTCACTTCTACAGATTAAGAGAGAACCAGGAACTGGTTAATGATGATCATGCTGGGACCACACGGCACACTGAGACCCTCTCTTTCCTTCCAAGCCTTATTCTTCACACCTTATCCCTAGGCCCTGTTGGGATCTGAGTTCGCCCCCCAGTAAGGTCTGATCAGCTGTGAGTCACACTAGATAGTTGGACTCTTGCTGATTTTTGAAAACTGTGCACCTAGCTGCATCTTTAAGATTTCCTACAATTACTATGCACTGCTTGGGTAATAAGAGAAAATGTGAATGTTATTTTTAAAACTATCAATTCCACAAGCATCGAAGGAGGAGCTGTGGCTTGGCAGGAGTCTTGCGAAAAGATGCAGGGGTTTTATTGAAATCAGGCTCAATATGAGCCAAGATCATGACACAGTGGCTAGAAAACAAAACAAAACAAAACCCTAAGCGATCATTGGAAGGCGTGCCCCACAGGACTCTGCCTGGGTCAGGCCTCTTCTGGAACACAAGCCACATTTTATGAGACACAGTAATAAACTAGAATGTTTTTGCTGCTGGGAAACCAAATAGTGAAGTCTAGAAGTTAAGTTATGTGAAGAGTAAATAGGAGGAAAATGAACATTTTTAGTTTGGGCTTCTTTAGAGAAACCAGAGTCATGTAGTAGCTCTCTTCTGGGTTTAGAGAGATGGAATATGAAAGAGACAGCATCTGACTATCCAATGTAGGAGGTAGAAGTCAGGGAAGGCACCGTGACAGTGACAAGATAGGGGACTACCCTCTGATATGAAGGGGGTACTTAAAATGCTAATCATCCAGCAGTGGGTTGCCTTGTGCATTGGAAGCTTCCAGTTCACAAGAAACTTTCAGAAAGAGACTGTATGGCCTATCTCAGGAGGGAGTTTGGGTCAGACCTAAAAGCCCCCTCCCAATGTGCAGCCCTTTCTTCCCCAACTAGGTTCATAATGGTTATAACTATCCAGATCTCTGGGACAAAGACAGGATAAGTGAATACTGGTCAACTCTCTGGAATCAAGAAGCAAGATTTCAATGGGTACATTCAAGATGGTAGAACAAAGGTACCCAGCATTCACTTCTTGCACAAAGCAGAACCAAAGCAACAAATGTATAGCTGCATTTTGAGGTGAGTGACCATGGGGGGACCCTGCAAATCAGGAACAGAGGCTAGAATCTTGTAAGATTCAAGACCTGAGACAACTATATAGAAAGAGAAACCAAACATCCCAACATCTGCCAACCTGGCTGCACAGCTGGCAGAGAGAGAGTCTCTCAAATAAAAATACAGTTGAAAGGCTTAGCAGATTAGATTAAGAGGAAGCAAAAATAACTGACTCCAACCACAGGCTTTTGTAAAAATACCACAAACAACACACACACACATACACAATGAAGACAGCATTCAAGACTCTTTTGGGATACCCTTAAATGAAAAAATATCAGCATTTTTGGAATACCCAAAGGTGAGAATACAGTAACAAGCCACAGAATGAGAGAAAACATATGCAACTCTTTGTCTTACAGAAGGTAAATACCCATGAGTTCTAACAAAATTCACCAGGACTTTATGAGACATCCAAGGGTTAATCTGTCCCAAGTTACAGAATTGGTGAAGTGGTGGGATTGGATGTCAGAAATCAAATGAATTTACATTTTGGCCGTGTAAAAACTGCACTTTTTGGGTGGAGACAGTGTCCAAAACATATGTGCCCTTCTCGTCTACTTTAATTATGTTACTGCCACAACATTTGTTATCTGTTCAGGAAAATTGCTTAGAACAGAGGGACTTTGGGAGGAGCCCCTCACGTTTTTCTTCCTTCTGTCTGTGGGGAAAGCATTGATGATCCATTGGGACATTTGGGATCTGTGGTTGAGTGATAAGGGAGTAGTTGGCTCCAGGACTCAGCACCTTGAAAATAGAAGAGTATGTTCATCGCACTTCACATGATGGGCTTGCATCCAGTTTCCTACAAATGACTCATTTATCTTTCTTCATGGAAGAGTAGTATTCCATGGTGTGTAAATACCATGTTTTCTTTTTTTTTTTTAATATCATAGTTTCTTTATTCACAATAGGAACTAGGGAGATAGATTGTTCTCAAAGGGAAAGGGCTCAAGAGATGGAGGGGGAGAGGGAAAAGGGATGGAAAAAAGGATTTAGATGTGTTATGGACGTGCAGTGACTCCACATGAAGAATGTAAACATCATGTACTGCAAACATGAACAAAAAAAAAAAAGGAATCAAGAGATAGGTGGAGGGAGGAGAGAGAAGAGAAAGGGGATGAAAAAAGAGTTAAGGTGTGTTATGTCCATGTGCCAGCTTCCCACAAAGAATGTAAACACATGGAGTAGTAAACTACCAAAAGATAAAACAAACTTTAAAAATAGGAGAGTCTACTAGAGGTTTAACTTGATGGTAGAGTGCTTGCTTAGCATGCATAACGCCCAGGGTTCACACCCTGGTACCAAATACGTTTATCCTAACCTAGAGCTTAGGTCTAAATAAAGAAGTGATAGCTGGTGTAGTGGCACACATCTCTAATCCCAGCACACTGGGAGTGGAGGCAGGAAGACTGCAAGTTTGAACCCAACCTGGGCAATTTATTTATTTGGTTGTTTGTTTTTATTATTTTAAAAAGAAAAAACAATGATACAGAATTTCAAAATAAGATAGTAGGAGATTAACCCTGGTTAATACATTGCATATTTCTATCTTCAAAGTAGTTGCTCAGATTACAAGATATAGGCATGAAACAACATAAACAAAAACTGTTCTTTTCAATGAACTAATGAAAATTAGTAGTATAATTATCTTAGCTATCTTGTGTGTGTGTGTATGTATAAATATATATACATATATACACACATATTTTTTCTCTTCCCTTCCTTCTTTTCTCCTTTTCCTCATCCCAGTTGTTCTTTCCTTTTGAGCAATTTCTTCCCATTTCACAATATCTATTGTACATTTTGGACCTTATTTAGTCTTTCAGTTTCTTACACTAGGGGGACAGTACAGTGTTTACAAATGTGAGTCTGATTTATTTCACTTATGAGTATGGTCTCTAGTTGCATCCATTTACCTATGAAAGCCTCAAGTTTATCCTTCTTTATAGCTGAGTAGTATTCCATTGTATAAAAATACCACATCTTTTTGATCCACTCCTCAGTTGATGGGCATTTGGGTTATTTTCAAGATTTAGCTATTACAAATTATGCTTCTAGGAGTATTTCACTTTCAAATGCTCCCTACTCATCCAGAGGAGCTATCTATCATCTCTCTTCTCCCTTTTTCTTCACCTTCAAATAAATCATTTTCTCTTAGTTACAGAAATTGTGCTGCTATAAATATGGGTGCACATTTATCACTGTGATATGGTGTTTCTAATTCTTCTTGAAAAGTACTCAGAAGGAGAATAACTGACTCTAATGGGACCTCTAATCCTAGTTTTTTGAGGAATCTCCACACTGATTTCCACAGTAGTTGTGCCAGTCCACACTCCCACCAACAGTGGAGAAGGGCTCCCTTTTCCCCACAGCCCTGCCAGCATTTGTTATTGCCAAACTGGGCGATTTAGTGACTTAGTGAGACCCTCTCCCTAAATAAAAATTAAATTAAATTAAATTAAATTAAATTAAATTAAATTAGAAAGGGCTTGGGACACACAGGTACAAGCCCCAAGCCCTCACTGCACCTAGTTGCTGGACCATGCACATGCCCAAACCCACACCCTCTCTCCTGGTAGCCAACTGGAAGCACTTTCCCTGTAGGGGTGGTGTCACCTGCCCTCTCAGAGCTGGAGGGACACTTTGTGTTCATTAGGTTGTGGCTAAATTTGTAAATGTATTCAATTAGCAGCTCGATCTCCTTGTTCTTTGAATAAAGTACAACTATTTCTCTTTCTATAAATACACACAAAGCAAAAAAAGAGGGGGGAAATTATTTAATGCTTTATTTTATAAAATTAAGCAATCAAATTCCTCCTCGAAGGAGAACATGGACTTCTAAATGTTCTTAACACTATTTTTAGCACTTTAAAAGCTTTACTCACAATCTCCTGACATTTCCCAATTTTACCATTTGAATGCTTAGAGTAGAAAATTACATTTTAAAAATATTTTCATTCTCTTTGACTCAAAGATACTCGATACTTCGCATTGCCAAAACTCCACTTATTTATAGTAGCTTTACAGATAATGCTAGAACATGTATAAATGTAGAAATTCTTACCTATGATTAAAAATGCTTACCATGGGTACAAAACAAGCTATAAATTGTCTCAATGCTATGATATTACCTTTAGGAAATGACTTAAAGTATATATAAATAATATGAATGCCTACAGAAAGGAGAGGAAGACAGAGACACAGAGCGGTGAGCTGAAAGAAAGTCAGAATATTGATAGTGATTGTAGCTGAGAACTTTATATCCAAGCACTGGCAAAATGGGAGATTGTCAATTTCTTGTTTTTCTTTATGTCAGTTTTCTAAATTTCCTGAACTACTTTTACCATGAGAAAAAGTCTGCTCTTCTTCCTAACAAGAACTTACACCCATTGAGTGCTGGCAGTATTCTAGGTGCTCGAGATGTATTAATCTATTGTAAGTCTCACATAAGCTCTTGAATATGGGCAGCCTCATTCTGTCCTCTCACCATGAGGAAACTGAGGCAGAGGTAGCTCCCACAGAGCCAGGCAGCTGGTTTTGCTTGTTACCTGCACCACCTCAAGGTCTGGCCTGAATGGGACCACAAGGTCCCCCCAAGCCATGCTTGTTTCCCTGTCCTGCTCCCTGCTTTGATTTCTATTTCAAGTCTGCTACAGCTTGGATCGTAATGCCTCCTACGGCCCTGGTGTTAATGGCTTGGTGATCAGAAGGCACTTTTGGGCATTGGTGGGCACTCTAAGAAGTGTGGCCTGGGTAGTGACCTTAGATGTCGGGGTGTGCCTTTGAAGGCGATGGTGGGACCACTCCTTATTCTCCCTCACAGCTCTGCTTGTGTCACCTCCAACCACAATGGCTGCTCGACTATGGCTGCTCATTGCTACAAGCCAGGCAGTCAGGACTGTACCCCTGAACCTGAGAGGCAAAACAAACCTTTCTTCTTTCTAAGCTGATTATCTCAGGTGTTTGTTACAGTACCAGACAAGGAGTCATAGGCAGTCCTTTGACTTGGAACTGTTTTTAATTTAATATTAGTCAGGCAGTCCACTCATTTCTCCTGGGTACTTAGTTTATAAGTTCTCTGAGAAATTGAACACTCAGCTATAAAACATGAGTGGTGGATGCCAACTTCCAAAGCAATACACCAGGGGCCAGGGTAGCGGGGCTGGGGGCTTAGCGGTAGGGGGATCAAGATGCTGAGTCTCAGGGGAAGGTGGCTGAGGCTGAGCCTCCTGAGAGGTGGGCACAGAGAAAGAAAGTCAGGTGCAAACTTGTGGTTGTGGATGGCCACTTGGTTTCCAAAACTATATTGTGTCAGTGCTCAAAGAGTTTCAGAGTCTCAAGTTCAATTTCTATTTGTTATTTCCAACAATCAAAAATTTTAAAAACTCAACTTTATCTATTTGGAAATATATAAAGCCTATATTTTAAAAGTGATACAGAAGTTCTCTCTGCATAAAGCTACCAGTTGCTCTGCAGTGGGCACCATCACCATGAGCCATTTTTCAGCAACATAGAGGGAACTTCCAGGCTGAGACTTTACCTGTCAAAGCCATCGGCCTATTACTTTCGCTCTTGCTGCTGCAGATAAGTACAGTTGCCTAAGATGGAGAAACGACGAGTCTGATCTGGTTCTGAGCACCTGTTTTCATGTATACAACAAATTCCTACTCATTGCCAAAGAAATCAGACAGATGTAAACATATGGAAAAGGTCAAAGGAAATAAAGACCATCATAACTTTACCACACAAAGACATACATTGTGGATAGTTTCAGTGTATTTAATTTAGGATCTCTCTCTCTCTATGTTTCTGTCTGTCTCTCTTTCTTCTTCCTCTGATTCTTCTCCTTCATTTGTCTCCTTCCTCTGCTTCTTATTCTCTCCCTCTCTCCCTCTCTCTCTCTCTGCTTTAACTCAATATTGATCAAGTAGTCCGCTCATACTTTGAATACGCTGCTTACAATTTCTCTAAGAAGGCAGAGCATTCATTTATAAATCAATCTCTCTCTCCCCTATTATAAATCCATCAATATATCTGTTTGCATCTATCTGATTGCTATATCTCTTTTCCTATATATCCAACACACATTCTCTTCCCCTGCCCAGGTTTTGGAGGCATAATTTACAAATAAAAATTGTATATGTGTACAATATACAATGCGACGATTTGATATATGTAAACATTCTGAAATGATTCCCACCACCAAGCTAATCAACATACCCATCACCTCCCCTAGATCCCATGTGTGTGCGAGTGTGTGTGTGTGTGAACACTTAAATTCTAATCTCTCTGCACAGTATGATACTGTTAATTACAGCCATTAAGCTGTGCACTAAATCCCCAACATTTAGTCAACTAACTATGAAAGTTTGCATCTTCAACCATCATTTTCCCATTTTTTTCTCTCCCTCAGCTTAGGGCAACCACTATTTTACTTTGTGCATCT
The DNA here is from genome assembly GCA_004363535.1 of Dasyprocta punctata. Lineage (NCBI taxonomy): Eukaryota > Metazoa > Chordata > Mammalia > Rodentia > Dasyproctidae > Dasyprocta > Dasyprocta punctata. Next base: position 51,438 of record RJWM01007333.1, read on the forward strand.
ATGGGTCCAAATGTTTTAGATTTCACATGTAAGTAATCCCATATGGTATTTGTCTTTCAATAGCTGGCTGATTTCACTTAGCAAAATGTCCTTCAAGATCTTCTATGTTGTTATAAATGACAGAATTTTATTTTTTAGTACTCATTGGTATTCTATTGTGTATAACATATTTTCTTTATTTATTCATCCATTAGTGGATTCCAAGATATATTTCTTGGCAATTGTGAGCAGGGTTACAATGAGCATGGGGTGAAGATGTCCCTTCAAGACCCCCATTTTATTTCCTTGGAAAGTATGCCCCAAAGTGAGACAGCTGGACCATTTTCAATGTTTTGAGAAAGCCCGGCACTATCTTCTGCAATGTCGGCACCGGCTCCACCCCCAGTTCTGTGCCAGGCTCCCTCACCACACTCTACTCAGTCCTTCCTCTTGTCTGTTTGGTAATAACTGTCCTCATAGGAGTGAGGCAATCCCTTCCTGATGCTTGGATGCACATCATTCTTTTTAAACCTAGTTAGTAGTAACTTCAAACTTAGGGAAAAGTCGTAAGAACATGACACAGTCATTCAAATGAAATGGGATCATACACTTTGCAGTGTTCTCACTTGATCCAATAATGTATGGACTTTTTCACATGTGTGATTCTTACTCCTTTTATCATTCAATCAAATGCTACTGACTTCAAGGTAGTTCTTGATTAGGATCTAGAACTAATTTACTTTCCCAACGCAGGTTTGTCAGATATTTAGTTGCTTCTGGGTTGGTTTTATTCTGTTTTGCTGTCATAAACAGTATTATAATAAACTGCCTGGGAATAAATCCTTTCAAAATACCTAAGTTTATGTTTTATAAATTCCCTAGAAGTGGAATTCATGAACGAAACTTTTGCAGATTTTAGTGTTTTCAAATTGTTCACTCAAAATATTTCAACAATCCATACAACCCAACCCTCACTGAAAGCACATTGTGCATTTTAATTTTTAATGACACTTTTTTCAATTGTAAAGTCAAGAAGTAGTATCTCATTTTCCTCATTGCTCTTTCTTCAATTATTACTGAGGTTGAGTTACTACTGTTATTCGTTAGTTATTGGTCTATTTTTTCCACACACATTTGTTAGCAGATTTTATGAAGCAGTAATCATTTTCTTGTTGATTTGTGCAAGATATTTGTATGGTAACTCAGTTAATTATTTGCAGCATATATGACAAATACTTTCCACCAGCAGTGTGGGACTTTTTATCTTCCTATATTTTGTGTATTACATGCGCTTTTTTGTAGTAATAAAATGCCCACATTAAGGTTTTATCGTTAGGCTAAGAGCCCCGAAGAATATTTTACAGAACAATAGCAGCTTCAGAAAATCTCAGTGGTTCACGAAGCTTTGTGAAATGCTTGTACCAGAGCCCACGGCCGCGGCATCTGTGTGTCTCCCCTGAGCGTGGCGCCCACCCTGGCCAGTCTCGTCTTCCCTTTGTGCTCCAAAGCCGAGTGCCTTTCTGGCTCTCTGTCCAGTACAGGCACTGCCCGCTCCTTCATATAGGCTTTGGTAGGGACCTCAGCCAAAGAACAGGGAAAGCACAGGTGCTTAGTGATCCTCAGGGACGCCCTTTCTGAGCACTGAGCTCAAATCTAGTGTTCTCCTGCAATTGGTTTTATCCAGCTCTAGATAAGTACATTGTAAGAATACCAATGATCGAGAAGGTTGCATGTACACAAGCAAAATATTTTCCGGTGTTCTCAGGCGGCATTTCCAGCACATGCATCCAGGATGAGGTAGAATCAACACAGGAGAATCTAAAGGTGACCAGTGCTCTCCCAACTCTGCACCTTTTCCTCTCTCTCCTTTCCCTTTCCTTTATTCCATCCTTCTTCATTCAACTTAGAGCTACAGAAAACCATTTTCACAATGCCACATTTTAAATTTGGGAACAAGAACCCCCAAACTCAACTGAATTTCTTACTCTGAAACTCTATACTGAAGAGAAAATACACTGGACCATTGGGAAGTTTTAGTGTTTGGAAGTATTCCTCATCATTTTATTGTTTTTTTTTTTCCTTTTGTCTCCAGATGACTCTTGAAATACCTGTCTCATTTAAAACTTCAGTTTTAAAGTTTCCTACTAACACTATTAATTTACCCAGTCTGAATTCCATTCTAAGAGTTCCAAAACTTACATTTTTCTTGATATTTCATATACATATTTCATATACCTGAACAAAGCAGAAAAGTCATAGGAAGTGTATTTTGCTTAAAGGGTAATTGAATTACAGACACTGTAACAGCATCTCCAATATCCTCTCCTATCCTCTCCATCTCCAATATCCTGTCCATGTTCCTCTTCCTATTTAATAAAATATTCTTATTTTTTCCTGTGCAAATTACTGTTCTGTCCTCAGGTGTTAGGGCTATGCATTGCAGTGACCAGCGAGAGGGAAGTGGTGTGTGCTCTCTCTGCCCCTCAAGGGAAATGGGTCAGTCTTTCCTCCACCTGCTGTGCGACTTTGGCAGCTGGAGCTCACGGGCATCTTGGGTCATAAAACTGAAGCCGTGTGCTGATAATGGAAGCAAAATGCAAGGAACCTTGGTTGCCAGTGCCCTAGGCACACTGGGACTTCTCTTGTGTGAGAGACAAACATATTTATGTCTCCTAAGAAATTAGTTTCGTAAAATTTATGATATGTGGTAGACAAATCTTACACTATGAACAGATGTCTACTTGATCCCAATATTTTGTCTTTAAAGTTAGTCTGTGTTAATGTCACCTGCAACCAAAAGGTCAGCCCTGGGTTATATATGTCCTGTATAATACAGTGTGCAATTTGCACATGTATCTGCATCCAAAATGTGTAGAACACAAGTGCAATTCCACATGTCTGAAAATGAGTGTGTACATGAGCATAGAGAGTTCAGGGGTGAGAGAGATTCAGAATATTCAAAGTGATATTTATTTCCAGTTGTGGGAACAATTTAATGTGGCAACATTAAATTAAAAGATGGCCTTATTTTATGCTGGGTATGGTGGCACACACTTGTAATCCCAGTATTTGGAAGGCTGAGGCAGGATTGCTGCAAGTTCAAGGCCAACCTGGGCTACATAGTGAATACATAGTGAGAGCCTGTCTCAAAAAAATAAAACAAAATAAAATAAATAAATAAGATGGGCTTATTCTATATGTATGTGCACTTTTGAGAATGCTAGAAAGTATTTCTAAGAGTTAGAATTGAGAAGAATATCAGAGCCTGAATCATATTTTTACCTGGTTGGGCTTTCATGACATCAAAAGGAGCAGGTTCACGTGTCCATTGCCGTGGTGACTGTCATGTGTCAAGTCTCTTTGTGTCCCATGTTCTTTATGTTAAGTCACTTTCTCTTTATGACAACCTTAAAGGATCAGTACTTTCACCCCAATCTCAGGGGTAGAAACAAGCTCTAAGAAGGTAAGGAGCTTTTCCAACGACTAAGAAAAAAACAGACAGAAATAGGATCATATGGTCTCTTGCATTAGTCAACTTTCCACCACTGTGACAAATCCTAAGGTGATCAACTTGCAAGAGAAAAGGTCACGGTTTCAAAGGGTTCAGTCCATGGTCAGGTGGCCTCATTGTTTTGCACTGTGGTGAGACAGTGTGTCACAAAGGAAATGTGTGACTGAACTAATCCACTCACCTTGTGGCTAGAAATTTAGAAGAGATTGAGGTCTCACTGTTATCTTTGAGGACAACCCTACTCCTCATGACTGAAGATGTTTCACCAGCACCCACATCCTCAAGGTTCCACCAGCTCCCAACAGTGCCACAGGCTGGGGACTGAGCCTTTAACACATGGGCCTTGAGGACCCTTATCCAGACCACTGCGCCTCCCCAACCATTTATAAAGTGACAGTCCCCAGGTATAACGTGTAGTACAAGCACATGGTCTTGTGAAATGTGACAAACATGAGCAAGTTTAGTCATGCACAGCTGCAGAGCAAGGAAGGGTATGTCTTGGCCACAGGGCTCACATTCAGAGCCAGAGAGTGCAGGATAAAGGTGTCATCTGGGGGGGCTGCACTGAGGAAGTGGGATCACTGGGCCTGGCAGTGGAGTATGGGACAGTCTGTGGGAAATTTTAGTGGCATACAAACATGGGATTGGCAATGAGGTTGGCATGGAGATAGTGAAGAATAGCCTGAGCAGGAACACCAAGGTAAGAAGTTAGGTAGGGCATGGGGTGACCCAGGGTGCATAGTCCCGGAGCCACATGGGTTCCAGGTGAGTGGTCTGGGTACCAGAGCTGTACCCCTCATAAGGGTTAGGGGGCCAAGGGGTTTTGATTTCCTGATTTTTAAATAAAATAGACATTCCTTGTTGACTCAGGGTTATGATAAATAAAAAAAGAAATCCACTGCTCCAGAGGGCTTAAAGCATTCCAGACTTTGTTTATACAGGGAAGGATTTTTCAAAGGTCAGACTTCCAATGCTGTATTGCCTTTATATATCTAAGTTCATATTATTCTAGGTCCATCAACAAGCTTAAAATAGGAGCTGATAATACCATCAGATTTTCAAAAGGGAAGAGCTTCACATTTCTGTGTATCTACGGTCACATGCACTGTTTTCAAACAAGGTCAGTAGTTTTGGGAAAACATTGCATTTTTTTTCAACAAGTTTAAGCTCTGATTTCTTTTCTATACAGAATCAAAGATGAAGTTGTAGAAGTGTATATATTCACACAAAAACTTGCTTACAAATATTAAGTGAGAAATAACATACCATGAAAGCTTAAAATCCCATTGCTAAATTAAAAATACTTTTAGATTGTATTGAAAGACATAGCTATAACTTTCTCTAGAGACAGAACTACAGATGGCTTTAATTTTCCTTTTCATGCTTATCCATGTTTTTAAGTGTTTATACAAGAAATATATGTTCCTTGCATAATTTTTTATCCTGGCTAACATCTAAGAACATAAGAATTTCGATATGCATGAACTGCTAAAACATAGTTATGGTTACCACAGGTTCAGAAAGAGATTTTGTTATTATGGCAAGAAGGATGGGGAAGATAGTATCTTTCATTAAAAGGATATGGCAGTAAAATTACAGTGTAATTCTTCTCATATGTACGTTTGTGACAACCTTAGATATGTCATCTAAATCTTCTGATCCTTAGTCCTCTCTATATAAATAAAAGACCCAGATGGTTTAGGCATCCCTTCCAGCCTGAAAACAATGGTAATGACTTCAGCCTTTCTTGACAGTCATGAGACTGACCTGGCTTGGCATGCCACCTTTCTGTCACAATGCCAAAAGAAGGTTCTGATCTTCACTTATGTGCCCAGAAAAAGACACATTATCTAAGAGACTCAGCCTCAGCCAGGAAAAAGCAGTCAGTGGGAATTATTTCATAACCTGTAAGTTCCTTAGGCTCTGGGATCAACTCGATTATTGCAGTTTCTAAGGAAAAGACAAATTAATTACAGGATTTTCTAATACAGGATCAGGCAGAATTGCACATTCCTGTGCGAATTCCCTTTTTCTTTGGTTTCAGGGAAATTGCTCGACCTCGGTTTTAGACCCAGTGGGTTGCACTTTGTCCTTGAAACCACAGTTTGTGAGGGTTTTGTTCACAAGATGAGAGGATAATGAGAAATACCATCCCTGTCCAAAGCAGCCCTACACTATTTTCCTTCCTCCATTGTTATTTTATCTGCCATTGCATTCTAATTCTTCTCATTCTTCAAATTTTAGCATTTAATCTCTCCACGAATTTATCCAAATTATTTTGTCAACAGTGACTACTCTCTCTGGGGAGATTCAAGTCCCACACCATGGAGTATCTATGTCTTTACAGAAGACGTTTTCATTCCGGGTAGAATATGAACACCTCATTAATAAAAACAAAGCCTCCAGCTTTTCCTACTATTCCAGTAATACCTGGCATTTGGTTCATGCCACAGGAGACCCTTTTGCTTGATGAAAATTGAGACACTTTTTGATGGGTGAAAGAGTCCCAATTATTGATCAAGTCAAGTAGAATCCAGTAGAGTGCTTGCAGCAGGTGTGGAAAAAAGGCCACTTAAAACTTGAGGTTCAGCCTTGTGATTTTTGTGACTCACAAAGAGGGAGTTTTGCCTGGAGACACCACACACACTAACAAGCCTCTCTCCTGACCCTGCAGTAGGAACCCTGGGGAGCCTGAATCAGTAGGCTTCTTTCAAAAGACTTAATAGAAAGCAAAGTAGGAAAGAAGTAGAAGAAAGGTTAGATCGCTGCACACCTTGGAAAATCAGAAAAGGTCATGGATTTGCACAGGAAACTGTACAATATCTTAGGAATAATGTATGAAATTGTATCAGAGAAGCAGACAGATTCAGAAAGTGACTTGCTGCAGATAGGAGAATGGAACCAACACTGGAACCCCAGGCTTGGGCCTATTAGGTCTAGGACTTCCTGCTTGGATCCTTGTTTATTTTTCCTCTGGGATTCTAGTGAAGCAAGGTGCCTTAAGAACTTCCATCCATTTTCTACCAGGAGGCCAAGCACTTAGAAGGATACGCAGCACCACGCCCTGAAACCCTCATTCCCACAACTTACCACTTGCTTCCCTCTCTTCATGCTGGGAAAGGTTCCATTTTTATATTCCACAGCCCCAAAATCAACACTGTCTTGAAAACTAAACAATCAGACCAAAAGAACCTACCACTGGTTCCACTTCGGGTTCATTGTAGGCCTGACTTATTAGGTGGTGCCTGAGAACTCACGTCCTGAGTGACGCTGCAGCGCTCAGTTCCAGGAGGCCTAGAGTCCTTTGTAGTCATTCTCCAAGGCTCAAGGATATGTTTTGGTAAACAGTCTGCTAAAGGGACATTCTTAACTTAATCCGTTATTAGCACAGTGAACTGTTGTGTGTGGGTGTGGGTGGTCTGCTGGAAATTGTGAAGTCACTGGAGACAGAGGCCGGCCAGCTCTTCCCTGTGTTGTAGTGTTGGAACCAGCAGTTGGAGACAGTCCATTGTTTTTATGTTTTATTACACAGCTGATGTGATAAATCCAATCATCACTCACTGAGGTTTTCAGGACACTTTGGGGGAGCTAAGGTGAGACCCTTTCATTGGGTAGGGACTCCTATGAGCTTCACTAGGTGGGATAGCAAAAAAGTGTATCTAGGCGAGCTCTGGTTGAGGATGCTGCATATTGTACACAGCATGGACTGAATAATGAATTTTACACTTATAACATGGGACACTAATTCTAGACCTTTGCTGGTAGATTCAATAAAACCGTGCTTGTGAGTCATCAATAGTAGGAAGAAACAGCAAATATTCTTTTTTATCCAGTGCACGTCCATGGGGAACTGGAAAGACTTTTAGAGGGATGTACATAAAGTCCCCAGCAAACACTTGAGAAGGAGCTAGAAGACATGCCCGCCCGAGCCTTTTACACCAGCCTGGCTTCTCCAATGCTCAGAATATAGCTATGACTATCCTTCCTCATAGATAGGGAAAGGGAAGTTTGGTGCATAATCTCTACTATGAGGGATGGAAGAATGGAACTGAGTGTTCAAACCTAGAAGGTTTCTGCTATATTCTCCTGCTTGCCTCAAACTGATACAACACAAACAAAACAAAAAGCAAACCTGCTCGGATGTTGCTCATGTTCATGAATTTAAAAAAATAGAAGAAACTCAGACATATCCCTCTGACAGTCCAGAACAGCAGCCCAAAATCTGAGTAGGAGCAACAATCTTGTTAGTTTAATAGGTTTAGTAAAGGCAAGTAATATCTGCAAATACGATCTCTAAAGCTTAATTAAGTTTCTAGCACGTTCACATAAATATCTCATGTGGACTGTACAGGGTTTATAACCAAATGATTATCTTTCTCCTTTCCTTTTGTACCAAAGCTCTGTCTCTGACATTATAGCAGTATTTTTCTGAACTGTATTTTGATGCTATTAAGTACACATAGGGAAAACTGAACATAAAAAACATTTAAAAAATAATACAAGAAAACATCAGGATAAACATAGTGTTATTCTGCTTTAGGACTTCTCTAAGATTTTAATACACCAATGTTTGTGCAGTGGGTCCCAAGTGTATCTGACCTCAAACCCTCTTTTCTTCATTTTTGAAGAGTACATTTATGACTGCTTTTTGTCCTCTGGGATATGTCTTAGAAAAGATTGCCCAACACAACAATTTCAAAGTTAGTTCTCTGGAGATTCTGAAGTCTCAAGATTCCCAAGTTTTGTAACACTGGGGAGATATGCTTCATCTATGACTGTAAGTCTTGTGACAAATAACTGAATAAAGTGTTTCCAAAATGAGCTAACATTCTGTAAACATAAAGTCACATGAATATATAGACAGCTTGTTGAAGAAAGCTTCAGCAACAACTCTAGATCTCTTCCCTGTTGCTCAAGACTTCTCTGACCAAACAATCTACAGTTTCTTTTGACTCCTTTGCATCCCAAGAGTTCATGTCTGCCATATTATCCTGTTCAGATTTTCTCACAGATTTATTATCCCAAGTCATTTTATTAGTGTATCTAGATTTAGAATCTGAGATCCATGAAAGTTGGGCCTTATCTGTATTTCCAGCAGCTACTACAGTGCCAACTATATATGAAATCTAAAGTTGTCTCATGCATTACTGTATTCATTCATTCATTCAATATTTTCTGAGCATTCATATGCCCAGAGCCATTCTTCTTCTGATTACAATAATGAATCAAGTGGATATCTATTCTCTCCTTGAATTGTTTGCACATGAGATTTTATTCTTGAAAAGTAAAAAAGGTTTTGCATTCTCTAAGGATGGATTATTTTAAGACATAGGTATTATTTAAAGTGTTTCAAGTGTCAATACTTAACTCACCTAATTTGGCAAACAAATTTTCCTATGACTCAATTTTGTTATGATTTCGAATTATCCATTTAACATAGACGAATTTAGTATGTTAGCCCCTGATAGCCCCAGAAACCACTCGATGGAGTGGGGAGTGTTCCCTCCATCTGGTATATGAGGAAATTGAGGCTCTGGGAGCAGATTACCCAAGACTGTTACCTAGCAGAGAGGTCATTCCAAAGATAAGCCCAGAGATCCCAAATCAATGCCCACATCCTTTTCTCCCACATCCACTCTCTGCCTGTGATATTAGTACAACCAACAGTTCTTCATAGAGGAAAAAACTGAAGAACTCAAAAATGATTTAAATCAATGGGACCCTTGGGCTGGGTTTTGTAATTGTGTTGGATTGACAACTGGTAGTCAACTTGTAATACCAGTCCAACAGAATCAGCATGGTACTGAGTGTGGAGGGCCCACCTGAGGATTGTTGCCAACAACATAAAAAGGAGAACTGGAGAGGAAGAGATGTTGATGTTGGTTCTCTTGTTGCTGTTGGTTCTCCTGGAGGAAACTGTCAAACTTCTTTCCTGATAAGAACTTTGTTCTCATTGTCAGAGGAGCTCAGGACCTTGTCGTCACTGAGAATGGCTGCAGTTCAAGTTAGGAGAGCACTGGTCCTTACTCTGAGCATTGCTTTCTGGCTCTCGAGGGGAAGATGGTGCACTGTTCAATCTTTTGGGGAAGCTTGTCACACTGGCTTCCTGATATGAACTCAGGTGCTCCTATTGTTGGAGGAGCTCGGGACATCATTGTTGCTGAGGGTGGCCGTGGTACTTTTTGCTGGAGTTCTGTTTCTTACTTTGATTGTTGTTTACTAGCTCCAGTGTAGATTCTTCAGCCTGCTGGTACAGATCCTTCATCCTGCTGGCACAGACTTTTTAGCTTCCATCACTGACCTTTGGGCCTTCCCCATGCAGATCCGTGAAACAGACTTACATGAGTCATTGTCGTGGGCTCTAGGCCTCCAGTTGGGCTTGTTGGGGGCCATTGTCATGGACTCTAGGTCTTCAGATGAACTCATGCAGAACATTTGCTGGTTTCTTTGGGGTCTTTAGTGTATGGACAGATGTCCTGCACTTTTTGTGTTCAACTCTTTGGGACTGATACAAAATAATTCTATAAGTTATGTGTCCTGTATTAAATTGTTTCCCTTACAAACCCTGACTACAACAGTAATTGTGTGAATTCCCCCCAAATTTTTGCATCTGGGCTCCTTCTCTGAGCCCTGAGCAATGAATCCCTTTGCCTCCCAAAGACCCTGTCCCTGTCCTGTTTGCTGTGAGCAAAAGCCTGCGCTACCTCCAGGCAGTGACCTCTGCATTTCTGACACCTCCTGTCTTCCTGTGAATAAGACCAGAAGGTATATTTCACTGCACAGATGCTGCAGACAAAAGATAAAACCAACAAAGGAGCCAAAGGACATCAGAAAAGAGGAGAAGATAAGGTGAATAAAAGCAAATTCAAAGTGAACTAAATTTGGAAATCATCTGGAGTGCCATTATTCATCATACAAAATGTGCCCAGGCAGCACGAATTCTGTCCACTTGATGTGTGACTGTATCAGGGCCCTCAGCCCTTCTGTGTGTCATGACAGTGACACTGAAGAGTGATTCCTGGATTCTAAACCCTGACTTCTATGCAGAATAATGAGCTCTTGTGTTTACATCATTGTTATTTTGGATTTTTCCATTGTATACAGCCAAATGTAATCCTAATTGATACATGGCTGCTATTTTTAGTGTTTAAAAAGTACCTTTGAAAGAACTCCTTGAGAATTGGCCACTCACTCAAATAATTGAAGTAGCTATATAAATAGTGATGAGGAGAAGAATGATCAGGAAGAAGGAGAGGAGAGGATAGGAGGAAGAAGCTGATGGAAAAGGGGGTGGAAGGTGATGAACAGACTGAGTATGAGGAAGGAGGGTTCTATGGTTTGGGCTAGAATGTCCTCCAGAGGGCTCATCTGTTCAGAGGTGGCGATTTGGAAGGGGACTGGCTCATAGGAGATTAATCCACAGATGAGTTCAAAGCTAAATGTGCTGTTAGGTGGTAGGGCACAGTTGGGGGAGGGGTCACTGGGGAGTGTGACCTGGAAGGGTCTATCTCCTCCCCAGATCCTCCTCCCATCTTTCTGCTTCCTGGCCACCATGATATAGACAACTCTCCTCAGCCCAGGCCATTCCACCATGCCATTTCTGGTCTGAAGCTGACCAACCATGGACTGAAACTTCTGAAACTGTGAGCCAAAAATAAAGCTCTCTTCCTCCACATTGCAGGTGGCAGGTGTTGTGTCTTGTAAACAGGAAAGTGACTTAGACAGGGGATGAGGAGAGGGAGAGGGGAGCAGCAACAATGATCATCAGCAGAAACATGGACAAGGCTCTTTTCAAATACAGATTGAAATTCCTTAACTGACACTCGAATCGCTTTGTGCCAATGTCTGGATGACTCTGGAGGCCTTGTTCATTAGGTATAATTCTTCCTAAACATTTCATTATTACAATTCACTGTCATTCCCACCAAAACCCAGAAAACTAAGGTTTAAAGTTCCTCTTGTGTATAATGATCCAATAATACTTTTCTTTTTAGTCATCCAGAGCAAACCAGTTGATCCTTCATTTACCAAATTTTATCAGCTACTACTAACTATTCTGCCAAAATTTGCACTTAAGCTTTCATTTTACTTTCCTCATTGAGGCACAGTATTCCTGGAGTTGGTATCTAGTTTGTATCACAATCCTTTCTCTCTGCCCTCTAGAAGCCCCCTAACTGGATCCATCATTGGTCCACCCAGTGCAGTTGAGTCAGAAGGAGCTCGTGGTAGGATGATTGCTGTCCCTAAAAAAGGACAGTCATCTCACCACATTGACATTGGGCTATGGTGTGTGGATGCTTTGAGCAATGAAATAACAGACAATAAAACCCAAGAAACGATGAAGCTTCTGATTACTTCAATTCCTAGTTTAGGAAAAGATTCTCTGGTAGAAAGAAAGCCAAGATGGAGGGAAACAACTGAGAGAAAAGAGGAGAAGGCTCTTCTCAGGCTTTGTGTCTGAGGATGGCCCAGCCTCACTCTATCAAGACTTCGCATCAGCCACAACCAGGGAACAGAAGACCCAATTCTCTGACCGATACCCACCACTCTGAGTGCATTGAACATTTGCTGTACTTGGTGACCACGTTAGTTTCCAGCAACCTGTGTAGAGAACAGAGCTCCTTTTCACAGCCACCAACATTAGCTTTTCCATTGATTACCAGGTATGGACTCCTCTTGAGCCTTCCCTGACTTGCCTTTTGTGAGTGATACCACTCAGGCTCTGCCACCTATGTGTCTGACACTCACAGCCTTCCTAAGCCCTTCAGGTGTGCAGAGTTGGGTTACCTGGTACAGGAAGACTTCAGACTTATGATTTTGCATGGGTTAAATGAACTTAGCCTGACAGTCTCCCCAAACTGGTCCCCTGCTCCCACGTCGTTTCTTGGTTAAGCCTGAGCTTGCTCCATTGTGCAATCCTGTGGTCTGGCAGCTGCGCTCAGGTTCTTATTTCTGCATGTGCCCCCTTCAATAACTTGTCCTCAGCTTTGTTTATAGTTTCAGTGCCCGATGTGACCACATTGGGTCACCAGTCCCTTCCATACTGCAGTAACCTTGCCCTGGACCTGCTGCCCCCACTGACCTGCTAGAACCCACCCTCACTCTCTCAAGGGCTTTCATTTCCAGCTCCAGCATCCAGAGCTCACGGTAAGCTAGAACTTCTCTAGAGTTTCTCCAGAAAGCAGATCATCAACTGCTGAGCACTGAATCACAGTTTTACATCTTTACTTCTGTCTTTATCTTTATCAGAGAGAAGCCAAAACAGAAAGAGAAACAAAAGAAAACCTGTTGTAGACTTTTGAATGTGAACTATCTTTATTTTACTTTTTCAAACCAGAGAGCAGTAATTCCAATCCTCCCCTCCTAAACCCCATCCATCCTGACTTTGGCTTTTGAAATGAGTGCTTCTGATAGTATTAATTTGCACCAAATGGACGCTTGGCAATGATCAAACGGTCAGTATCAAACATAAAACTACTCTCTGAAAGAGCTCAGACTCAGGAAGCTAGCTTCTCCACACCAAACTGCAGATCACATAAATGGAACACACACATGTGAATGATGGATGAAGATATTTCACCACGTTCCACTTGTGGATGGGTGAAGAACAGTAAATCGAATCAGATCAATTTCTAATCTGGCCTAAATTAATTTTGTTTCACTTCATTTTATGGCACTTGCACTCTGCACTAAGAAAATTCAGTTTTGTTTCCTTCATGGCATGGTCACAGAAGTAATTTTCAAGTGATTTAGAAGCCTATTTCAATCTGATCCAAAGGACAGCACTGCATTTAAATTATGTTACACAACTCTTATGCAAACACACAGGGTAAGTTGTCTGCAATCTCCAGATGTTCGGGGCTTAACATTTTACCAGGCTGCTATTTATATCCTTTACATTGCTCTGTGGACTGTGGGGGTGGGAGGGACGCTTCTCCTCAAGGTCATCCCAGGTCCTAGGCCTCTTCCCTCTGGGCTCTCCCCTCCCCTTGGTAGAGTCAGCCAAAGAAGCCCAGAGTCCTGCTGGGAGGTGGAGGAAGAGGTAGAGTGGTACACAGGTTTTCTAGAGCCCAGGCCTAGAAGTCACACTTGACATTTATGTCCAAGCCTTATTGGTCACAAGCCAGTCACATGGAACCACAGAGGAGTGTGCAAAGAGTGAGGCTGCCGGGGTGGCAGAAAACAGGGGAGTGAGTTTGATGGCGCCATCTTGGGAGACCTCAACATGTGGGAGAAGGGCCCTTGCTCGGCAAAAAGAGAAGTAGAGGCAAAGAAAGTGGCGCCGGACAAAGGAGAAAGGCACGGATCATGGTGTCCTCAGTCTGCAGCTTTGTCTTCCAGCTTCGAAGAAGGCGCCAGGGCAACCTCCGCAGGCTGTTGGCATGACCCCGATGACTGCGTGTCTGTTGGGTTCCACAAGGAGCAGCCTTGAGGGGAACACAGCCACTCTTGGAATTATTTCAGCATTTGTGTGCTTACCTGCCATGACCCGTGCGGCTCTTGAGGTTCTTGGGGTAAAGGACCACGAGAGGATGAGAATGTGAAGAAGAGACAAAGCTGGGGTCAGGTAGAGCCCTTAATCTCCTCATGGGAGGAAAGGAACTGCCACCTCACTATAGGGGCGTTTATACCTTTTAGCAACTTAATGTCATATGACACCCCATTGTCCTAGCAACCCACTGTTTAGATGGTCTTGGGGCTGGGTGATTTCTGGGCTGAAGCAGCTTCTTTACATGGCTTGCCCTGAGCGCTCTCTGTTCTTGGGATGGCCGAGCTCCAGCCTTGCACGTGTGGTCAATTTTCAGCTTTAGTGGCTCCCAACATTTAGTGATGTTTGGCCTCTGTTATTTCCTAAAACTTTCTATTTTTAAATTTATTCACATAACCTTATAATAAGGATGTGTGCCCGTATTTCCGAAAGTCCCAGGAACACGTGGCATGTGTGTGTGTGTGTGTTTTGGTAGGAGTAACGTCTGGTTGTGGTGACTAGAAGTAGCCAATGGGTTGGAACATTTGGGTGAGAGGAATATCTCATAAAAATTAATTTAAAGCACAAACTAAAAGATACATAATAGGAAGTATGGAGATTGATGCTTCTCATGTGGGAAGGAGATCCTGAGATGGGTGGAGCAGGAAGGCAGGGAAGGAAAGAAGATGGAAAAAAGAATTAAGATGTGTTATGTGCAAGCACCAACTCCACACAAGGAATATGGGTCTCGCGCACTGCAAATGTGAACTAAAAAAAAAAAAAAAAAAAAAAAAATTACCTGGAGAATTTGTAGACGGTTGCTTGAACATTTTTTCCACAATTGCACCTTCCAATCTTATACATTGCTAATTGCCAATGTTGGCTATTTTGTTGGAAATGTATCCAAATTCTGCATCAGATACCATGCTTGCTATCTCTGGCATTATCAACTCTGAGGATTATTCCTGAGGCCTAAAGCAATGCTGATGGAATGCACTTAGTATTTTCAGAATGAAATGACTGAAAATATCTGTATAATGTGACCAACACACTAGATAAAGTGAATGCTTTTCATTGCTGAGTCTCCTTCCTCTGATACATTATTTTTGCCAGTAACAGCAGTGATGGAAATTTGAAAACATTTAGAGAAAAACATATATAAAGTGAAAGCTTAAAGGAACTAAATCACCTTCCTGGTGGCTAGCACTGCTCCATGATATTTAGAAAACCTTGGAAACATTGGAATTTATGGGTCCCTGGAAGAAATAATCACCTGCTCAGTGTTTGAAGATACGGGGATTTGAAAGTTTTGACAATGTATCTGAAATACCCGTGTGGCTCATTGCTGAGGGAAAAGACTAATGGTGACTGTGGAGGAGGAAGTGAAGAAAAGCACGAATTTTAGGCCAAAACATCTGGGTTGAAATCTGGCTCAGCCACAGCCTTCCTTGGGAAAGTCATTGGAACTCTCTGTGCCTCAATTTCTGCTTTTGAGAAGTGGAGATGACATTAGCACCTGGGTTGTCACAAGCACGTGCTATGTGCACGGCATGATCAGGTGAAGGCATGTGGGTGTCTGGGGGCCTCCTCTCCACCATCCCAGCCTTCCAATGCCCAGAGGAGAAAGCGAGACCGTAACCGTGCCCAGCTGAGCCTGGGGCAGGTGTGGTGCCTTTTTCTGTGAGCCCCACTGTCGGTCCTTCTCTGTTTTAGGCTCACTCAGTGCAGAGAGTACCAGCTTCCTGCTGTGTTGCAAAGGAAAACTTTACCCTCCAGCTGTCTGTCTTTAGTGAAAACTACACTTCCATTTCTTCTGGTAAGGGAATAAATTGAAAAATAAAACATTATTACTCATTCCCATGGGTGTAGGCAATTGTGAAGTAAGATTCCTTGGTTTCCTACCTAATATCATTCAATAACGTACTGTAAATTTCAGGATGCTCATTTTATGGCTTAGTGTGTCACATTTCTTGGACCTGAGGGAGGGCCAAAATCTGTATTTCCTTATAAAGCATGGTTCTTATTTGTTCTTGGAGGAAGAAAGAAGTATGGAGATCATTCACAGAAGGCCAACCACAGAGCAACGTCAAGTGTTAACTGGTTACCCGTGTTATCTGTAACTCAGGGCTTCCCTCAGATGGGCTCCGTACAGCAATGCAGTGGGTCCATTTGTTCTCTCCTTTGCTGTCCTAGAAGGATGGGGTGTACCTATTTCTATCACTTCCTGGAAATATTTTAACTCTAAGCTATTTCTGCCCTAATTGAGATCCGCTGTGGGTTTTAAGAGCCGTGGAGACCACCTCTTGCAGAACAAGGAGAATTGAGTTTGAGGGACGCCACAGTGAATCCTGGAGAAGCAGGAAACAAAGAGGCTTCTCCCGAGACCAGCAGGATAAGCTGCCGGGAGCTGTGCAGGTTTGGACGGTCTGTGGGGAGGAGGCCCTGGCGAATCCAACTACGCTGAGCAGGGCAAGAGGACTCCAGGCAACGGGACTCCAGGCAATGGGTGCGATTTCTCCCCCTGTAAATATGAAGACAGCCCTAGCACACAGACACCCAGTCAATGTGGTGTGGGGGAACACCTACTACTGAGGTAGTAACTTGTGTAACTCAGAAATTGCTTTTTAAGTTTTAAGTATAATATTTTCTTAGCTATCCTTTTACTATAAATGCAAGAAAGAAACAACACATTAGGTTATAACATTCTTTTTAAAACCAAACCCCAATCGACTTGAATCTCCAACTTGAAATCCCATAAAAAAGTTTTCTTTTGAGGTGGCATAATAGGTCATATGCCATCACTTAGCATCTGTCTTTTAAACACAATGGAGCCTGCAGCACCCTGTATATCATGAGGCTTTGCTACACTGAGACCTTTCCTGGTTTGGAAAGGCTTTGTTTAAGGCAAAATTTCTGGGGGGCTATACTTGAAAAAGTAAAAGATAGACTTCACAGGGTGAGAATACACATCTTTTTTAAAGTTTCAAATTTTGGTGACATAGTTGTAAATCTCCTAAAATTATTTACTTTCTGCCTTTTAAAACCTCTAGTAATATTCCTAAGAGTTTTGTAAGTTCTCTCTTAAACAACAGGACTTAAAATGGGCCACTTGCATTGTTGAGTTAACATGCAGAACAGGTTAAACCACACACACACACACACACACACACACACACACATTCACAGCATTTGCTGCTATTAGGATCTAATTCTTTTCTGTTTTTTACATGTGAATTAATAGTGCTCTTCATAATTGTCCTTTACCAAATGTAGAGAAAATTAGATGATCAAAGCAGATAGAACCCAGCCTCCAAAGCACTACTTTAGGGATGGGAGGGAAATTCTGTGGTGATACAAACTATCCCAAAAACCTCCTGTAATTTTACCTTTGATGCTGGTAGAAGTACAGAAGCTACAAAGTTGAAAACATCACCCAAAAATTTCAATTCTCTTTGATACCTTAAACTTCAATCCTAATTTTTATTTCAATCCCTCTTTCTTCTAATCACTTAAAGGTAGAGCAGAAAAAAAAATTAATACTAAAAGCCTAGTATTCCAGATTTGCAAACCCAAAACCTTCAAATGCTGCCATGTGAAAGTCTGTAGCTTTTATGTCTGCTTCAGTGCCCTGGAAGGACCAAACATAGAATATTAAAGTTTAAAACTGCACTAAACCTCTCAGGACACCCTAGATTTTTACTATCTGCTTCTTGTCACCAGACCACATGTTGGCTGCATAGTGAAAATATCTTCTATTATGTTCGTTTAACAGATAAGAGGAAAATGATCAGGAATTAAGAAGCATGATTAATAGTTCACAAGATGCTCTGTGGATCCAATAGAAGTAGGTGGTCAGTAACCGCTACTTTCTCTTATGACCACAAACAAGCCAAAATGCTAGTAAGTAGTACTTGCAAAGTATGTATGACGAGTGATACCCGACAGCATTTTGGTTTAAACTGATTGCCAATAATGAGCAGCAACTTCAGTGATGCCATAGGACTGAAGACCTTCAGTACCTAGTAAGCCTACACCTTCATAACTTTGAGAGAATGAGGAGGAATGGCTGGGCTGGGAGTGTGGCTTCATGGTAGAAAGCCTGCCCAGCACAGGGTTGTTATGGGTTCAAAACTAGCCTAGGAAACCAAGCAGCCAACTGTGAATTTAGAAGAGCCTTTATTAGCAGAGCCTGGAGGCCAAACTGCCTGCTCCACACATAGGGGGATGGCAGAACAGCCTAGAGCCCTTATAGTAAGAAGAATTTAAAGCAAAAATCCATATCCTGATTAGCACAGCCACTTATTACTCTTGGCTAAATCTAGAACAAGGAGTTCAATCTGTAACTGACTGTGAACAATACAAAGAACTTGGTTTAGCAAATATATTGTTTTTAACATGTATGTTCTTTCAGGGGCAAACTGACCTAATTATACTTCCTCTTAATCAATTTCCCCATCCTGGGGTGATCTGAAGGTTAGCTTTATGGAATGTTCCTATGTGAATTATGACAAGGGTGAGGCACTGGGTTTCATTCCCATCATCATGCAATAAAAGAGCCTCACATTTTCATGGCTATGCTACACCAAGCCTAAAGACACATGCAGCCGCAGGGCGGGGAGCTTTGCTTTGCAGACCTTCTGCGACTCATCTCTCAAGGACGCTGACCACCGGGAGCCTCCTACCCCTAGTGGGTAGCGGCTCTTCCCTCCTGGGCTGATGCTTCCTGTTTGCTCTCACTGTGGCAGGTTTCAGTCAGTGGTCATCTTCATCACTACTCTCACCTGGTCAGTAGGGGACAGCTTCCTACCCTGGGGCCAGGGGCAACTGAGCTCACGACCTCTGACCCCAGGGGTAGATCATTGCTCACCCATACTTTTGCAGTAGAGGACCTCACCTGTCACACGAGGTCCCAGGAGTGTCACTGAGGAACAAGTGAACCACCAGGGGTGGGGGAGGCTTCATGCTATTGAGAAGACAGAACACACCTGTTTCCCACTAGAGGACGGGATTAGCCTGTGTGAAGGATCCCATAGGCTGGCAGAGAATTAAAACCTGCTGATGAGGACAAGCCGAACAGGCTCTGCCTGGTGAGGGGATATGTAGGGCTGGGATCCTGTTGTCCAGGTGCAGGATGCCTCATCTAACCCAGTGGCCACCCTGTCCACAATGGCCAGGGTGATCCTGGGAGCCAGGATGTACAGGTCTGGAATCTCAGGGGTGAAACAGGGTCACCCTCCAGCAGTGACTGCCCAGACCCACTTGAGGAATGCACAGTTCCTGTCCTGAAACCCTGGTTCTGATGAGAGAAGGGGACACTCTTACCTACTGTAGTAAGTTTCCAAGGAGGCGAGATTACTTAGTCTTTTGGGGCTGCTTATGTTTCTGAACCAGCCATCAGAGAAGGGAATTTAAGCTGTGGTGGATAAAGTGACTCCATTTACCAGCAAAGTGGAAGTGGCTGCCCCACAATGAGAGGGGTAGTTTCTGAAAGCAGAAGACCCTAATCTCCAGGACACCTCTGTGGGCTCTGTGTCTGGTAATCATGGGGTTGGAAATTGCAGTCATTCCAGCTTGACAAAAGCCAAGCAACCAAGTACTCATGTCCTCAGGAGTGGAGTTTGGTTGTTTTGCTGTGTTTTGGAGACATGGTCTCACTAAGTAGTTCAGACTGGCTTTGAACTCACTTGTTTAGCCCTCGCTGGCCTCGAACTCACAGAAATCTTCCTGCCTCAGCCTCCTGAGTGCTGAGATTATAGGCATACACCATCACGCCTGGCCTGGTGGGTGAGGTTTTGGCCCTCCCACCAGGTGAGTAACCCAGGGACAGTGGATAGAACGACCTTGGAAGATCAGTCTCCCCTCTGGCCCCAGACTCCACCTGTCTAGTGGGAATGGCAGCCTCAGAAATTAATCTTTGTTTTATGTCTGAAAAATGAGAAAATTGCAATAAATCTAAGTTTGCAGATCTTAATTGGCTTTATTTGTGGTTCTAGAATTGGACAGCAATCTGCAATGGTTCATAATGAACCAGAAGGGCTCAGAGTGTCCCACCCAAACCCACAGCGGGTTACCTTTATATCCAAAGTAAAGAAAGTGACAAACAGGAAGCAAAAGTGTGGTGCGGAAGCAGCCCCTATGGGGACAGTTCGCATCTGTCCCGTTTGGACATGGTTAGAACAGGAACCATTTGCGAAGGCAGCTTGAGCCCAAACTTAGTTCCTCCAGTTTGAGAAACTGAGCAGAATGTTGGCATTGATGTCACCTTGTCACCACTGTAAATGTATTTATTTAGCCTCAAATACCACTGGGAAATAGCAGAGCAGTGGGTTGTGTAAGTTGGGAACAAGGAAAGAGAATCACAGGCAAAAATACTGATTGGTTAACACTAGGAACTTGCTATTTTTAGGGGGAAAATTGTCCTGTTCAGAATCTGTCTGCTTTTTAAAAGTTTCAGTTTGGTTATGCTACACTTAGCATGAGTGACTCCATTTTCATTTGGCCTAATTTATTGGAGCCTAATTTAGGAACTTAAAACAATGGCATGACCAAAACAATGCATTGCCCAATTTTAACAATTCCCCATTTTTGGAGAAGAACCTAAACAAAATTTAGAGCATTAACTCTATATTCTCAGTGACTGCCATTTTGGCCAACTGCCTTGTCACATCGTTCATCAGTGATGGCATCTTCGTGATTATGCACTTCTTTGAGTTTTGTCATTTCAGTCAAGGAGAGATCATGTGGTGGTTTACAGATGGCTGCATGTAAACTTTTAAAAGGCTTTAGAGAATCTATGCATGAGGGAGACTATTTTAACTACCAGGAGGATAACACCAAGAGTTCAGAGTGTGTTCCTTAGACAGGGACTACGCAAACCATGCCAACTAAAATCCAGTGTGTCAAAGGATGAACCAGACAGTCAGTGCATTTGAACCTGAAACTGAGTCTGTATAACATCTGGTGCATTTACGCATGTGTGGCCAGAACTATTGATGGCTGCATAGATTCTTCTGTGTCTCACCGGCATGTAATCTAGAGCAAATCTGTTATCCAGGACAACTTGAATGAGAGGATTTTAAAAAGTCTGTTGTGCACCCTCAGCCTTTGCTGTAGAATTGGCTACAGAGCCTATTGTAAGGGATAAATTTCCAATCATTGCCTCATTTTATTTACTTTAAGGTGTAAGAAAGGACCTAGCAAATGAGGCCCATCTAGGAGGGTTGGTGCTTCCTGAAAATGTTCTCTTTAATCTATAATGTAGATCAAAAGGAGTGAACCAATGTTCTCCTTCTGTTTCTGGAATAGAAAAGGGACTGTTAACTTTCCTAGCTCGTATCAGTCCTCTTCCATCTAGCAGGACAGGAGATTGCCTGTGTATACGGTTGTCTATCTAGGGGTGGGAGGCAGAGTTATGACCGGTCTGAGGAGCACTATGGTGCTTAGGCACATAAGTCTATTTGGGTTTTTGGTGCAAACGTATCTTGTGAAATACTCATTGGTCTTGAGTCTCAGATCTTATGACTGACTTAAATCAAAACAGGAAGTGAGAACATGTGGGTCTAGAAATCGCCTGATGCATGTAATTTGGACAATAGTTACATCAGGGATGTTGCTAAAGTTAACCTCTGGGTGAACTAATGATTGCTTAGGTCATGCTAAGATCTGGACTGGGCATGTCAGGCCTAATACTTTGCCAAGTTAGTCACAGAAGATACTGATCGTGAAATTCTAATTACAGAATTACCCTGTCCAGTCGAAAGGAAGCATATGTAGGGTAAGGGATTTATTACCGGGGGGAGTCTTGTTCTGAAGTTTTGGGAAAAGCTGTCTACTCTTGGATACTATATGATTCTGGGGAGTAACTTCCCTGGCTGGCCTTATCTCCAGGTCCCCAGGGGATGTAAGTGCTATGAGTTCATTAGTGGGTCCGAGGCTGCTCTGGGCCTGGTGCTGCTTTTGTCATCACAAATGAAGGCCAAGGCCAATGCCAAAAAGTTTGGCACCTAATGGAAAAAGAGCAGAGCCCTCTACCCCCAGGAACTCATCCGGGACCCTGGCTCTCCAGGAAGGCAGGGAACCCCCAAGGGATCTGAAGTGCTTCTCCTGGGCTCCTCAAGGAGTCTTTGTGTCCCCTTTGCATGGTTACTAGGGCTGTTTCAAGAAAAAAAAAAAAATGACCGCAACTTGAGTTCTGCAGATTGTAATTGGCTTGACTTGATATTCTGGAGCTGGGGAAGCTATCTGGACCCAGAAGTACAGAGCGCTGGGCCTCACTTCATGAGCACTTATTTATAGCCACAGAAAAGCTTGTGATGCATGGGACAAGGAAGTGGGTACAGCTGGTCATAGCTGGCACCTGTCTCGCCGGGTGGGTAGAACAGGACCCACTGTTGCAAGAGGTCCCAGTCACAGCCTGCAAGGCTGCATTCACTGTGCATGACGAAACCTTCAGGCTAAAGCTAAAACATGCATGGGGGCAGCTTGGAGATCGGGTCTGACTCCAAACAGATCTAGGGCAGCCCTGAGTGCCAGGAAAGGAGTTCCCAGATGTCCATAGTGTCCCCAGGTCATACCACCCCACCCAACCTCTTTGCACAGAGACCAGCAATTCTGAGCGAGTTCAGACTCACCTTCTGTAGCCACTTTGGAGCTTCTGACACTGGAACCCAGCTCAGTTGAACAGGTGGGAACCACAATGTCCTGTGCCCACGCCCAGGGATCATTGCTCACCAGAAGTCACTGATGCCAATTTACAGTTCTGTCTCTGCCCTTCAGGCAGGTGACTGCGCGAGGTGTCGAATGTGCATCTCAGGTGGCCCCAGGAACACTGAACTCCTGCCCACGCTGAAACATCTGGCTGCCTACTAGCGTCCTGACCTCTCACTCTGCCCAGGTGTGCCCCCAGGTAAACTGCACGCATCTGTCTTCTGCTTCCAGTAACACTTCTGTTACAGGAGGAGGTATTTATAAATACTATAAGTAATATAAAGCCCCAGGATAGGGAAATAAAAAGAAGCATGGGACATCCAAACCTATTCCTTTTAACTCATCATTATTCCAAAGACTACCAGATCTTGTGTATCTGTATTTGCTTAAAAGTGCGCAGACTCAGCTGGGCGTGGTGGCGCACGCCTTTAATCCCAGCGCTCTGGAGGCTGAGGTAGGAGGAGTGTTGCGAGTTTGAGGCCAGCTTGGGCTACAATGCGAGCACAAGGCCGGCCTGAGCTACATAGTGCGACCCCGCCTCAAAAAACCAGGGCCAGGAGTTTGGCTCAGTGACTTAAGCGCCTGTCTGACAGGCGCGAGGTTGTGAGTTCAATCCCCGGTGCCGCAAAAAAAAAAAGAAAAAAAAAGTGCGTAGACTCGAAGCTAACGTTTATCCCCACCAAGCAAAAGGAGCAGGTCCACAGTGGCCCTGCAAGACTGCAGCTTAGTGGGTGTGTATCTTACGTCTGCTGCTAAGTCCTGCGTCTGCTGCTAAGTGAAGCTATGAGCTGCCAGCCATGCTTCCAACTCCCCACCTCAGCCTGAATACCACTCACTACCCTGACTCTTCTAGGGAGTTGTGAGCTTGTGGGAGGAAACAGATGACTAAGTGGTCATTATAGACCCTGTAAGATGATTCCAGCAGAGGCAGGAATGGGCCTGAGGACCACACACAGAACTCTTCCTGAGGAATTCAGGAGGCGGTGGGCAGCACTTGGTGAACAGTGGGGGGTAAATTATGACATCATTGTGTGCCCTGTCATTACTGTCATGTGTTTCCCCTGGACATGGCTGAGTTTCTTTTATGGGTTTCATGGCAAATATTTCACAGTTGCAAGTCTTAAGTACAGTTATTTGCCTTGGGACAGCATTGCATTTGTGCTTCCATACATTAGCAAACATGGTATTACTTCTGTCAAACTAACTTTAAACACCTGGAGTCATGAGTGCTTCCACCTTAATTAAAATATGAAGCAACACATCAAT
The DNA here is from genome assembly GCA_004363535.1 of Dasyprocta punctata. Classification (NCBI taxonomy): domain Eukaryota; kingdom Metazoa; phylum Chordata; class Mammalia; order Rodentia; family Dasyproctidae; genus Dasyprocta; species Dasyprocta punctata. Next base: position 75,368 of record RJWM01007333.1, read on the forward strand.
CAACATGCATTTATTAAATACTTGTTATAGAGAAGATGCTGCCCTGCACGCAAAAGATGGAGAAATGTAAAGCATGATGCGGTCCTCACAGGTTTTAGAAAACTACCACTTTATTCACACTTTTAACCTCATGCATGTTACAACAAAGCATTACAGGAACAAAGCCTAGGAGTTCCACTGCTAGGTAAGAGATGTAAAAAAGAAAAGTTTCTAGACATCATTAACTTTGTTGTCGATTTTGAATGGCTGTTATGGGCCAGGTGAGTATGTGTGGGGTGACATCACCCCTCATGCAGGCCAGACGGCAGGTGAGTGGTTGGTGGTGTGGCTCCTCCGGATGGCCCTGGCCCTCGTGGGTCCTGGCAAACATCACGTCTCTGTTTATATTCAATTCGGCACTGTCCTTCTGGCCGGGGGACACCCACCACGTGGAGATGACTCTAAAAGCAGAAATGCAGAAGCGATACGGACATGAAGACACTTAAGCCAATTGTTCTGGACCTAGGTTCATTCACCTGCATTTTTCTCTAGAAAGCACAGGATGTAGATTCCGGAAGCATCTGCATGGATGAAAACCAAAATGCACTCTGAGATGAGAGCACAGCAAGCACTCTGGCTCCATTCAAGACAGGGAAGAGGAGGAGAAAGTGCTGCATCTGATTCTAACAGTCTCTTCTTGGACACACCCACACCGCGCCTGTGGACTGGCCCGCCGTCTTCCCTTTATCTGATTAAAGAGGACGCGGTAAATCAGGTCTTTCTGCATTTCTGGTTCCAAGGCTGCGACACCTCACTTGCAAGCAGGGGCTGAGGTCACCATCTCACATGTCATAGGTGTTTAAGAGCCACCTGGAGTCAGAAGTGTGAAACACTGGCACAGTGTACTCGTGATCATGATTTTCCAAAAACACATTTTTGGGGGGTTGCAAATGTGATTTTTCTCCCTAAGCTATGAACAAGGTGTGAATCTTTGTGGGGGTGAGGGGAAGCAGTATTACAAAAAATGCAAACATTTTTTTAAGGATTAGGGGCTTGATAAAGAAAAGCAACCTATTCGGTGGATGAAAGTTGGGGGCAGATCCAAGGCAGATGATCAGTCTGTTTCCAAGTCTACAGATGGCAGGACCCCGCCTGACTCCTTAGCAGGAGAACTGGGGGAACTGAGGTAATGAGCTGCAAGATTCCCAGGGGGCCACTCAGCCTGGACCCACAATCGTGTGAAGAAATATGTACTTTTCTAGAAAGAAATTCATAAGTACTGAGATTTCCTAAGGATTCATGGCCCAAAAGAAAAGAGAAAATGGAACACAACTGAACAAGTGCAAGCCCCCTGCATGAGCCAACATGTGCCAGAAGCTGTTTCAGGAGCAACCCAAGCACCCATGTCACCCCCCACCCCGAACAGGACACTGCTGCCAGCCAGGATTCTCAACACTTTGTATGTCTCCTGATTGCTTCCTAATGGGAGGGAATTGAAATGCAATTAATTTATTAAGACTTTTTGAGTAAAATAAAACACTGGGGGCTTGGGATAACTCAGTGGTAGAGTGCTTGGCTAGCATGCATGTGGCCCTGGGTTTGGTCCCCAGCACCTAAAATAAAACTTTGGGTATTTGAAAATTAAAATAGGGGGTTCTGATGTATGATATTTGCTACTTTGGTGGTAAATTCCTGTGAAGAGCAGGTTCCAGATCCCAATTCCACTGCAGTAGACAGCATGTTCACAACACACCCTTCCAGGAGAGACTGTAATGTGAAGGTTATTTTCTCTATTTCTTTTTTTGTTGTTGTTCATGCCGCAATAGGTTTTTATTTTGTTTTGTCTTTTTGAGGCAGGGTCTTGCTATGCAGTTCAGGCTGGCCTTGAGTTCACTTTGTAGCCCAGGCTGGTCTTGAACTTGCAATGATCCTCCTGCCTCAGCCTCCCGACTGCTGGGATTACAGGTGTGCGCCACCATGCCCAGCTATTTTCTCTATTTCTGACCATCTCATTTTACAATTTATTAGGACAATTCCAAAAGTTACATAATTTCAATTGATCTTTCTTTTTCTGAAATAAGGATTGTGAAATAAAATGCTCTTCGAGATCATGGGAACTTACTTAGATGTGTACATTTTATAAACTCAGATAACATTTCCACAAACAATGTTCTGACTGGTACCAAAGCAAAATAAGATGTACACAAAAGAGTATAAGAAATTAAATGTAGTGAATAGAATCTTTAGCTAGGAAGAAAGCGCTAGGAATATTCTTGCCTATGGAGCTGATTACAATTATTGATCTCCATCAGTCACTAACGTCATCTCATAGGAATAGGCAAACACTCCTGGGTCTTCCTGCTGGTGGGAGAATAGCTGGATTCTCAATCAGTTCTGGGAAAAACTGTCCCAACATCTAACTAGGTAGACCAGAGAGCTAGTATCTGAGATCTGTAACTCTGACTCTGACCTTCATATTGACCACAACACAGCAGGTAGCTGAGAGCTCTGGGGAAGGGTGCTTGTAGAGTCCGTTCACACTAAGATTTGGAGAGCTCCTCAGCACTAATGATTAAACTCAAAACTAAAGTGCAAAAAAAATCAATGCAAATGGCTGACACATGCATATTTGTAATACATTTCTCTGTCACACACATATAATTCCCTCAATACACCTGTCGTATGATATCAACATTAAATCAAAGAACAAAGTGTTAAGTGAATAGTCCTAGGACTGTAGTGCTTATTTAGCTTCAATCTGTGCTCTTCCTTCACTAGCCCCCAGGTGGCTCTGATGCTCAGACCAGCTTGAGGGCCACTAATGGCCTAGAACAGATCCACTGGGGAGATAAAGGATTGCAGTACCCACACCAGGGCTAGGAATAAGGTGGTGGCCTTTCCCACTGTGCTTTCTGCTTTCTGTCCCTACTGTTTCCATTGCGACAGGTTTTCTCCCACAACACTGCTTTCCTAGCAGATCAAGGGTATGACAGGCATCCAAAATGCATGGTTACTTTCAGATCTAGAGAAGACTTCCCTTTCTAAGGAACACAAGGTCAAAGCTAAGGCCATGTTTATTTAAGCCAGGGGAAAGGGTAAGATCTGGGAAAGCCAGCAAGGCAGCCCTTACGCTGGCAGTGGCAGAAGCACTGCTACTTGTCCTGGCCATGCAGCAAAGTGGCACAATAAAGAAAGCCTGAAAGAAGGACAGCAGGCATGTTCTCAGCCTGATTCCACCAAGATCAGGCTTAAGCGAGGGAATCAGTCAGCTCATCTCTGGCAACTAAGTGAAGCAGTCAGAGTTCATATCAAACCTGAAAGTCATCATGATATTCAAAATTCTGAA